>OMLM01008853.1:0-91260 GCA_900302695.1 Helostoma temminkii
GCTCCGCATCCGCAGCCCGCCGGAAGACGAGGAAGCCCCGTCGCCCGGTCCGGTGCCACCGGAGGTGATGCTGCTGTACAACAGCACGCGGGAGCTGCTGAAGGAGCGCGCGCGCCTGGCGGAGTCGACGTGCGAGCGCGAGAGCAGCGAGGAGGACTACTACGCCAAGGAGGTGCAGAGGATCGACATGCTGCCCCCCCGCACTGCCACAAGTGAGTCCGTGTGTGGTCCGGGGTCCACAGAGTGGTCGCTGAGTGGGAGTGGAGGTCCTGAATGGTTGCGTGTTTTCTTGGTTCATGACTCCTCACAGTGTTGCCGCTCGAGAAACTAATGATGTTTAATTTTAGGAGTTTTAAGGAGCTCGGGGGGAGAAGAGTATTTGACAAGCAAATACTGGTTGAACAAATCAAATACAGCTTCGTTTTTTTTTTTACATTTGGGACGACATGAGCTGACAGATCAGCAGCCCACTGCTCACCATGGTGTGTACAAACTGCTCAGGTAGTAGCAGAGTAGTGGGAGACATATTCAGACACAGCACAGTCCTACAAACAAAGTCCTACTGGAGTAAAGGTGCAGAACATTCACATGTCACCTTTAAAACAACTTTTGCTGATGGTTATTTGAAGATTCGTGTCTTTTTTTCTAACTCTACCTCTCATGGTAAGAGCAATGTGCTGTATTTAATGTGGTTAGTAGGATATAAACCTTACTTACTTACTACCACTACAATATAGTTGTGCACAGCTGTATGGATCTTTAGGGTCTCCTATAAACCCTTTATATTACTGCAGTTGTGTTTTACTTCATCATCATGTGTTAACTGTTCATACACCAGCCTCTAGTGGAGTAATATTTGGTAACAAATGCTTAACATCCAGTCAATGTATCTGCTTACAGCTGCTCCAGCGTGTTAACAGAAACATTGTCTGACTCGTGTCTCGATTTTCTGGAGCCCTCAGAGCAGCTGATGGATTGTGTTTGAGAGATTTACATTAAAAATGCAAAAAATGTCTGTTGAAGTTTTTAATTGTTTAACTCATGAATGCAACAATCAAACATTTATTAAACATAAGACCAAACACATTTACTCACTTTGCCCAAACCTATAATTTAGCATGAAGACACCCGTCACTAGTAATTATGTTTGAGACAATGCTTCAGACCCACAGCACAGTTTTATCCAGCAGTATAAATACATTGTCTGAGAAGGCATGAGATGTTGTTGGACTCTTAGTCATCATTTATCCTCTGTCTGTCTTCTAGACGCGGTGCAGCCAGTAGCACCCAGTCTCTACTACAGAGTCGTCCATTTTGACGTCAGTGGAGTCGACATGACCAACAGCACCCTGGTGAAAGCTGAGTTTAGGATCTTCAGAGCTCCCAACCCGCAGGCCCGGGCCTCAGAGCAGAGAGTGGAGATCTATCAGGTAAAGACAGTACAACTGTGAAACTGCTTTTTTAAAAATCTGACTGCAGAAAGAAATGAGCGACATCTGTCAAACACACCTCAGCCGTTTTTTCTTTTCAGGCCT
The DNA here is from genome assembly GCA_900302695.1 of Helostoma temminkii. Lineage (NCBI taxonomy): Eukaryota > Metazoa > Chordata > Actinopteri > Anabantiformes > Helostomatidae > Helostoma > Helostoma temminkii. Next base: position 1,536 of record OMLM01008853.1, read on the forward strand.
GTACATCCAAATGAATCTGTTTTTTTCTGCAGCGATGGAGCAGCCACTCAATCCATCCGCCTTAAAATCACACTGCCCCATTTCATTATAACAGAAGCAGAACCTGCATTTGTTTCTTGACAAAACAAAAGTTTCACTCACCAGTTTCTACTTTTAATATAAATAATATTTATATGCTCATGGGTGTGACCAGAGGTAGCGTTTATGTTTGTTTGTGTGCAGACTTCTCCTTTTATGATTTTGGCCTTCAGGCCAAAAAGACTACTGCATTATGACACAAGCTCTTCACCAGTTAAAATGAATTATGTTTTATCTCGTGGGAGACACTTTACACCCATTACAGAAAAATGTTTGCCTCCGGAAAGTGGGCTTACATAAGTTATATGGTTGATGAAAGCTTTGCAGGTTATTATTGTGTATTACAGTGATGAAGTAAAAATGAAAGATGAACTCGGTGTTCTCACAGTGGGAATTATTATATTCACTTAAGCAAGACAAAAATGAAAATATGCTGCCTGTGTATGTTTAAATTGGCTCCATTGTGTCTTATCTTTTGTTGTATCAGCTGCTGAAACCCAATGAAGAGAGCACCTCCACTCAACGTTATATTGACTCCCGCACCGTCCAGCCGAAGGCGAAGGGAGCCTGGATCTCTGTGGACATCACGGAAACCGTTAAGGACTGGATGTCAGATCCAGGTCAGCTTCAACGCTTTCAAAAAAAGCTCCTGCAAAAACACTTGTATAATTCATCTCCATTTATTTTTCCTTGTTACTTCTTCAGAGAATAATCTCGGCCTGAAGCTGGGCGTCCACTGTCCCTGCTGCACCTTCGTCCCTTCCACCAACAACATTGTTCCCAACAAGAGCGAGGAGCTGGAGGCTCTGTTTGCAGGTTTGTAGCAGTTCTTATTGTGGTCACTGCAGATCAAACTACCTACAGTTTGGTACTTATACGCAGCAGTGGAAGATAACTAAGTACCTTTGCTCCAATATTGAAGTATTTGTACTTGAGTGTTTCCATTTTACTCTTTTACATTTCAGAGAAAATTTTGTCCTTTTTACTTCCTAAAATTTACTGAGAGCTTTAGTTACTTTGCAGATGCAGATTAAACAAAATACAAATTAGTGAGTAAATGATGACGTGTTATTACAGATTAACCACCTCTCTGTACCTAAAGTGGGTAAAATGAGCTCCACCTTCACCAGCTGCAACACCAGTGATTAAGTAATTATAGTTATATTATAATTGACTTGAATTTTTGGTATGTTGGTAAAACAAAGAAAAGAGATTCCACCTGTAATAGAGTACTTAGTAATAGTACTTTAACCTCAGAAAAGATTTCAGTACTTAGTAATGGTACTTTAACCTCAGAAAAGATTTCAGTACTTCTTTTATTACTGCTCAGTAGTGTCAGAAACTCACACGGATAAAAGATTAAATGTTTTTCCTTCTTGTCACTTGACAGTTTTTTTTTGTTATTGGATTGAGCAGTTTTGTACCTAATGTCCATTTTAGAACTTGAATAAAGTACAAAAAAGTTAATTTCTAAGTGGTACTACTATTTCTTAGGCAAATACTTGCACTTTTACTTGAGTATTGAGTTTGTGTATTCATCCCACCAGTGCTCTTACATATTCAATGGTGCATGAAAGTTTAGCAGGCTTAAGAATGTTCTCTATATCTGCATAAATATGAAATAAAACATGATTCTGTTTTCACACACGTTTTAGTAGTTTGCTGACTAGTAGTAGTTCTGCTCCCTTTGAGATTTTTTACAGTTTTACACAAACTACAACACGTTTTATAAAGATTAAAGCGGCTGTTTCCAACCATTTTGATATGAGGCAAGTTACAAAACCATAACATTTAGTGACAGCCCGTTGTCACATGCTTTTATAAGTTGTTAACGGATTCACAAAAAGATTGACTTCACCTATAAACTTCTCAGTATCTTTATTCTATAATTTTCTTATTGTTAACAAATATGACTTACATTATCAGATTTTAAAACCAAGATGTAAAATTAGATTAAGGCAACCCCACTAATCAAATGAGACACATACTGATACATTTATTTGTTTGTAGCAAAAGTATGTGAACCTGTGTCTTCAGTAACTAGTGTAACTAGTAACCTCAGCTTCATCAGCTCAATCTCAGCATTTCTGTAGGATTAAGATCAGGACTTAATCTTAATCATCACGCTTGTTGTCTTGCTGCATGGTCCACTTTCTGTTGAGCTTCTGATGGATGCTTTGATTTTTTTCCTAAAGAGTTTGTTTGTAATGATATCCAGCTGTTATTTTTGAAAAGTAGTAATTCATCCTCCCAGACTCACATCTGATTGTACCACTGATTGGAAAACCCGCCTCTAATTCTTCCTTCAAATTAACCGATAATCATAGATATTCACATATTTTTGTCACACACAAATATTCACAATTAGATAATTTTCCTTTAATAAATAAAGAGTCATTTGTCATTTTTGTCTCAGAACTTGGGTTCTCTTTATCTAGTTTATGGATATACTCATAAAAAATACTCATAATAACAAACACATTTATCATAAAGCAGAAACATGTCATCCAGTGCAGCAGTTTGGCAGTTTAATAGTTTTCAATAACAATGGCTCTGTATGGCACAGCCAAATTAGATATTTGCTGACATTACATCAAGCAGATGCAATTTATTGGAGGTTTTGATCTTTTTGTTTCATTGGTTCAAAGTAAAAAAGTGAAGAAAAACATAATGACCTTATGCTTTAAATAACTGTAATTACAGTTATTATACATTTCACAACAAAAAGCAGAGATTAGTCCAGAAGTGAAGATACATTTCTATAGTTGAGCTTTTGCTCAACTGTTCCACAAATGTTTCTTTAATCATCTCATCTAACTATTGTTAAAAAGCTCCAGTTTCAGCAGCTTAGTCATTTCAGCAAAGTTTTACTGGAGTAGGATTTTGAACACAGGACTTGTATTTGTAAAGAAGCAATTTGGAACTGTACCTTTATTTAATCCTGCACCAATAATCCTGCAGATGACACAATGTGCAGACTTTTCTGTAAGGTGTCTCCAGAATGATTGATTTGACATCTACACACTGTGATACAGAAATAATGGAGAAACTGTTCCTGCACATGCAGTGAAACTACCAGACCGTCTGTGTTTCTCCGTTTAGTCCCCACATTAAGGCACTTTCCTTGTGATTTACTCTCAGCTGAACCAAGTTTTTTTTTCCTCACTTGGAAAAAATGTGGGCTTTTGATACTCACAGACAAGCAGAGGCTTGTTTTGAGCTGTAAGACTCCAAGACTCAGGAAAATCGTGAAATTAGATAAGTCAGACCTTTGTTACTGTCTAGGTAAAATCTGGATCATGTATGTAAAACTGTCCATGTAATATTTGTTCAGTAACATTGAAAACAACTAAAATAATCTGACTCCCGTCTCAGAAAAAAAGCATGTTTGTTTGGAGCATAAAAACCATAGCTGAATTAGAGGAAACTCATTTTATAACTATAAACAGCCACACTTTTATTCCACATTCCAGTTTTACTAATGTGGCTGAAATCTGAAGAGGGAAAACTGTTATGAAATAGTTTTATAACAAAGAAAATCTGATCTGAAAGTATATATTTACTCTTTTTTTTTTCTTGTTAGTTGCTGAGCAGCCTCTCAGGCTTATCCTGTGGCTTATTCTTCAGCTCTAATACCTGTTGCGCTTTTTATCGCAGGTGTAGATGACGAGCAGCTGCGTCAGATAAGAAGGCCCGGGCCTGTGAAAGGCCAGCCAGATTTCAGCACCAAGACTCCGCACCTCATCCTCACCTTGCTGCCCAGTGACCGAGTCGACAACCCGTCCAAGAAGAACCGCAAGAAGAGAGCGGCTGCCACAGATGCCACAACATGCACTCGGTATGAAGCCCACCAGGCGTGGATTGTAATTCTGAATCTAGTTGTGTAGGGTTGTGGATTTATTTTTTCCTTTGCAGACTTTTGTATGACTAAACCAACAACACTGACCCTGTGTTTAGACTGCAGGCCAACATGCATGCAGCTATTTATTTACACTACCTCATGCTTCAGGGGTAAACTCTGGCAGTCTTTCATACTAACTACCATGTGATGGTGACTTGGTCAGCGGTAACCTGTTGTCATTTTCCCATGACCCAGCTTTGGACCCTTGCTCCAGACCTTGCAGAGCAGGAGGTGAAATATTTCTCTTTGTATGGTGTTTCTCTCAGTGGCTCAGACCAGGGATGCTGTCTGCGCTCGCTCTACATTGACTTCAGGCGGGACCTCAACTGGAAGTGGATCCATGAGCCCAAAGGTTACAAAGCCAACTTCTGTGCTGGAAACTGTCCTTACCTCTGGAGTGCCAACAACCACTACAACATGGTGAGTGTTTTATGATTTTAACTGCAAATCAAACAGGAACACTGTTTTATTTGCATCTGTAGCATCCAGTAACATTTTTCAATATAGTTTTTCTTATTCTATGACCAGGTTGTAAATCAAAGGTTTACACTTTTAAAGTAATTTTGTTTATGAAAAGATGAACAGGTGATTGTGTTTATGTGACATTTTATATTCGAGAATTTTATAAAAATTGTTGAAACCGTTCTCAATATCGTAAAGTTTGACATTTTGGGAAATGCATATTTGCTTTCTCGCTGAGAATCAGAGGAAAGACAGGGACACTCTCATATCCATATTAAAATGAAGGTAGAGCAAAGAGAGAATTAACTTGGAAACTGGGAAACATAGTAACCTTAATACTCACAAATCAACAAATCCTTTAACGAATTGAATGGAGTACAATTCTTGTGTCGTAAAATACTTTCAGACAGTACACAACTGTTCATGCTGCATGACTTAGTGAATAAACAGTAGTTAATTTCACTCTACCCACCACAGTGCTTGTGAGTGTTTTACCCACACAGGCTAAGCTAACCTTAGACTGTCTGTGCTTTTAACAAAAAAACGTGATGAAAAACAACGTCTTAATCTTGGCAGCGAAGCGCTCTTCTTTAGACCAAACTCCAATGAACTTTCAATGCACAGAAACTATAAAATGTGGCTGCCATTTTTCCCCTAAATGAGCTTCATGTGTATTGTTTGTGGGGGATAAACACCATGCTTAGCTAAGATTGGTTAACCCAAGTGTTGTAAATGGGCTGTCACCTCACAGAAGTCTGCTACAGAACATACAGTATAGGCTTATGCAACACAGTCTGCTTGTCTCATAGCTGACGGCCACACAAACTGTTGCAGAACCTTCTGGTTTTTACTTCATCTTTATCCTTCGTCTGTAGAATTTCCAGTATGTATTTGACAGTTACATTTGCTGCAGAGACACATTTTTCTGCTGTCAAAATGCCACTGTGGTTTTTACTCAGTTGGATCTGAAGTGTGATGGAGTTTTGTTTCACATGTTAAAGTATTTGAAAGCTAAATAACACAGACAGTGGTTATGTAACATCGTGCCTGTGGTTGAATTTGACTTGACAGTGACAAATTTACCTACACAGTCTTTAAAAAGCCCCTGAAAGGCTTTTGGTATTTCGGTACGACATTAAATATTCACGACTGAATACAGAGCAACTAAAGTTAACTTTTAGAGGAAACATTCAAAATCCAGCACTGTGTTGCTGTGGTTTGATCAAAGAAATAGTTTAGGGAAAAACATTTATTCGCATTCTTGTTGAAATTAGATGACATCTGTTTGCTAAATATGAAGCTACAGCCAGCAGCTGGTGAACTCTGCTTGGCATGAAGATCGGAGATAAGTAAGTGGTGGTGCCAACAAAGACTCTAGAAAGTTCCTGCTCCGGGGAAATGTGCATAATACCTATGAAAAAACACAGCTTGTTTTTGTACTTCAGGTTTTCTACGGGTGTGAATTAGTGGAAGTGTTGGTTGGCAGACACTGTTAGAGCTGGAAAGAGACAGGCTATCTTCACGCTAAGCTAAGCCATCATCTTCCTGGCTGTAACTTTCTAACAGATATGACAGAAGTATGGTCTGCAAAACTGTGAATAAATGTATTTTTCAGATTGTAATAAAGGAACAAGTGTTCTATCCATTTTACGGCACAGATGTGAGAGTTGTACCAATCCTCTTATCTAAGACAACATAAGCCTGTGTGGCCTAGTCAACAAAGGCAAACAACTCCACTAACTGCTGTGCAAACCACAATACAGGATTTGTTGTGTGAAATAACCATTTATGGTTTGTGGAAAAACATCATGTCTGTGCAGACACCATGAAAATCATTTGCGTTTTTTTTTACAACGCATTGAAGTAGAGGCAATCACATGATTAGAAACAGTATGTTATGTGTATAACCCCAGTTTACTGAAGAAGAAGAGCGTGATACAACAGTAGCGTGATGTTTTAATAGCTGCTGTACAAGGGACAGCAGTTGAAAATTAGCCTCTTGGCTAACACTGGTACGTTTACAGCGATGTTGATCAATGTGCAATGTCCCTGAAATAAATAAAAAACATAAATAATAAATAGTAAAATGAGGTGTTGGTATATTTCCAGAGCCTTTTACACTCCGTTATTTCTTCTCCCTGGTCAGATCCTTCCCCTGTACAACAAGCTGAACCCTGAGGCCTCCGCCTCGCCCTGCTGCGTTCCCCAGGACCTGGAGCCTCTCACAATCATGTACTTCATAGGACGCACACCACGCGTTGAGCAACTCTCCAACATGGTCGTCAAATCCTGCAAATGCCGCTGAGTTCAAAGGAAGAGGTGAGCAGGGGCAAAGAGGAGGAGAGTGATTACAGGACCCAACCAACAAACTGCTTCATTCAGGGGGGACATAAAGACGAGAGGACAGAAGGATCCTTTGTTCATTAATCTTCACTGTTTCATCACCTTTAGTAGACTTTTGAGATGTTATTTTTGTACGCTATCTGACTCAAATGTCGGGATTTTGCTCCAGTTCTTTGCAGGCATGAAAAATTCTCTGATAATTTCCTTTGTTCTCTGGAACTTTCCGTCTGATAGAGGACGCTGTAAATATGATACAACTCCATTAAACCTGTTTGGATATAAAAGAAAAAGAGGTGTTGTGTGATTTGGCCACATTTGCCTCCTATGTTAGATTTTTGGATTCCACCTCAGTCGTATTCCTGCGGCCGTGGGCAGCTGGGCGAGCTAAACGAGTGCGCTTATTTGCTTTAGGGTTGAAGGTGTTGATAGGACGGAGGCAGTGTGGAAAGGTTTGCAGACGGAGATCTGTAGGCGAAGGAGGCAGGGAGCAGATAGAAAAGAGAGAGAGGAGCTGTGTCCAGGCAGAGGCCCTGCCAGCTCTCTGCGGTCCCGGGCTGAAATCTGCCCGGCGTAAACAGGATGTGAAAGATTTCCAGACACCGACCCGACCACTCACGGAACGCTAGATTTAAATGCTCCCCTCATCTCCTCTGTGTCTCTCTCTCTCTTTCTCTCTGGTGCTCGAGGTTCTGGGATTTGTGGTGGGAGGAGAGAAGGAGAAAAGAGAGGCTTTGAAAATGAGACGTGGGATGATAGGGCTGTATTTGGAACAGCTACAAGTTTGGAAGGTGGTATTTTGCAACCTTAGCAAATTTGTAACTATTTGGGTCTGGCTCTCAGATTCCATAATCACACTGCCGTGCTCATTTTCTGAATGTGCATGCATTATCTTATTGTAAAAGCTGTTGACTCATTGTTACCCTTACGCTATGATTATATTCTGCCTTACCTATGATTACCATCAGTCTCAGGAGTGATTCACTCACGCACACTCTGCACCCAAGTATCCACGTTCACCACTTTTGATAGGATGTCTAAATGCTGAAAATAAAAAACATCCCTGGGGCTCATTTTAAATATAGACTCTCTGGTATGCCAGTGGTTTGTGTGTGTGTGTGTGTGTGTGTGTGTGTGTGTGTGTGTGTGTGTGTGTGTGTCTTTACTTTCTTTTGTGGACAAATTGTGTTTCAATACCATTGTTGTGAGGACATTTTAGCAGGTCCTCACAACTTGAGAGAGCGTTTTCAGGGTTAAGACTGGGTTTTTGAATTAGTTTTTGGTTAGGATTAGGATGAAGATTAATATTAGGGACTAGGATTAGGGGTTAGGGTTATGGTAAGGAACTAGAGAATGCATTATGTTAATGAGTGTCCTCACTAGTATAGCACAGTGAAACAGTAACTCTATAGTAACTAATATAGCGAGACATGACTGTGTGTGTCTGGTGAGGTTATGCGTGATAGTTCAATATAAAACTTGCTGTGCATATGAAACACAGATGTCGTCCCTGTGACCCTGCTGAGAGTGAGATGTGGATGTTTTCTATTTTCTGTGTGTGTGTGTGCACGTCTTTCTATTTGTGTGGAGAAACTGTAGTTCATCGCCATCATTGTGAGGACATTTTGGCCGCTCCTTCCAACTTTAAAGAATAGGTTCGTGATTTTTCAGTGCAGTTAACAGGCTTTGTCTGAGAGATCCAGAGATCCATCCTAAAGATGTTTCCAGAAAATCCATGTCCATGGTTCAGCCTTCCAACAATTTCCCTCTTTTATCTCAACATGAAAACACTGTCCAGTGTTCACAGACTGAATTTGAAAGCTATCCACTTGACTTGATGAAGTGGCTGAGGACATACTGGCACATTTGAATATAGAACATGAACTGTGGAGTTTGTCCGTCATCACTTCCACTGTAGTGGCTTTAGAACAGGATCATGGGAGTATGACCACAAGGACATTTTAAGCAAGGCAAGGCAAACTGTCCTCTTTCTCTCCCTCTATCGTCTCTGCCTCTCTCTGTCTGTGTGTGTGTGTGTGTGTGTGTTGAAAACCTTGTTGCAGACAAATACAACAACATCCGGCTGTGGATGCACTAACAGAGCTGGTGGTTTTCATGCATTTTCTGAAGTTATAGCTTGGCCAGCAGGAAATACTTTGTTGTGATTGGATGCTAAGTGCTTATTAAAATAACACTGTATAACTGTGACAGCTCAAACATTTGTTGCCTTCGATCTAAATCAATGTGCAATGTATGTGAAAGTGTTGGACCAAAGACAACATACAGTCCCCTCCAAACAGTTGGAACAGCACGGCCAAGTCATTCGTTTTTGCTGTACACTGAAGACGTTTAGGCTTAAGATCAAAAGTTGAATATGTAACAAAAGTTCCACCTTTTATTTGATGGTATTTACATCTGGATACATTGAACAATAATAATAAAAATAAACAATAATCTCAATAGTCTCATATCCATCTTTAATCTTAAACCCAAATGTCGACAGGGCAGAGCTATGTAGCCGTGTGATAGTTGGGTTTGAATTGCACAAGTTTATTTATCTATAACAGAGTTTTTCATCACCTGTTAGTCATACATTTGCAGTTTTGCTTCAGGTCATTATTCAGTGTGTCACTGCTTTGATTTCAGCTGTTTTCTGTCCAGAACATGACTGATGCATCCATCCCATTTTAATTTTTAGTCAGCAAAGATTCAGCTTTTGGGAGCAGGCGCTAGAAGAAAAGTTTAAGTTGATCAACAATATGCAAATTAAGATGTTGTTGCTCTTTACTTCTGTAATATCGTCCATGCTTTGTTGAGCTCTGAGGTTTTGACACATCTGCGTTAGCCTCAGTGTAGTCTCTCAGTTAACATTTCTTTGGTCCGTCTGTCAAAAATAATCATCCACCACAGCCCTAAAACATTTTTACAGTATATTTCATGTGCACCATAAAAACTACAGATGTCTTTGTCATTGATTACGTATCTCTGAACTCTTTCTATCATCGGTTTTCCCTGACATGTCCAGTCATGGCACCTCAACTTGCTCATGGACTCTTCTTTTCTGCCAAGCTATAATGATTATAAGCATCTAGAGCCCAGTTCATCTGTAGGCCTCCACTGTTGTCTGAAATCTAAGAAACACAAAAGCGCTGCACTGGGTGACGTATTCCTTCCTCATAAAAACGTAGTAATGATAGTAATTTTTCAAAAACTGAGCTTTAAGAGCTAAGAATGGCCATCGCTTTTTACGAGAAGATTGTCTCATTATTTGCAAGGAAAGAAATGTCACCGAGTGCAGTTGTGTAACTCACTGATGTGTTTTTGAAAGTTTTAACATGCAAATAAGCTAAACTCAGTCTCTGGATTCACAGACGCCGCAGTGAGTAACAAACATATTGGAATTAACTGACCTTATCCTTCAACAAAGAAGGATCATTTAGAAAAAGTGACATTGTTAATGTTTAGTAAATGTGATTTGATTGATCGTTTTTTGATATTTATAGTTGTCACATATTTTTCTTGTATTTTTGCATCAACTGGGAACAATTATATTTAATAAATATAAAGTAAATAAAGATAATAATTTGAAATCTATGATGACAGGTTGACCACACGATTGTGTATGAGAGAACGGGAAGCAGCCACAACACACCACGCCGCCCTGAAGACAATATGGTGGACTGAAGAAGAACTGAGGGATGTTTTAATTTTGGGTTGTTTTTCCAGCAGGGGAAACTTGTTTGTGGTGCTCACAGCAATAAAAATAAGACATTTTAAAAAAATCTGCGTCTTTTACACCAACAATTTCTTTACCAGGGTTCCAGCGAAAACGAGTTAGTTATTTCAGAGAACAACTTTGTTTCTGCCAAAACACATTGTTGATGAGAGTTTTCAGTGCTGCGAACACAACAAAGCCAACGACATTTGGCTGGATCAACCAGTGGGGGTAAGAAACACATCGTGGTGTTTTTGTAAAATCTGGGTGAACTTATCCTTTAAACCAATGGTTACCATGGCAACAGCATAGTTAGCTGCAAATGCTTGAACTTTATGTAGATGATGTAGATGAAACACACCATCTGTAGTGTTTTTACCTCCAATAAAGTTATAGTAGCAGCAGTTATCGAAAGTATTGTTACTCCATTACTGTGCTTATGTACACTTTTGAGATACTTGAGTACATTTTACTTTATAATACTCCTCCACTACATTTCAGAGACAAATATTTAACTTGCTGCTGTTTTACATTTATGCAACAGCTACAGTTAATGTAAATTGTGATCCCAAATAATCTTATTTAGTGATAGTGAGGATTAAATGCTAATGATAATGATGATTGCTGTGATTATTTTATAAATCATGTTTATGTTGCTTAGATCTCAGAAGCTCAAAACTATAATAAACCAAAATTAATCTCAATTAAATATAATAATTAAATATTTCTTGCAATTAAAACATCAGTATTTCACTCACAGAGACCATCTCACTGCAGAACACACACATTTACTTTGTGATACTTACAGCTTTGGACATTTTCTTATTAGTATTTTTACACAGTTGTACTGGTACTTGTACTTTTGTCATCTTTCACATAAAGAAAATGAGAATAGACACTCCAGTAGTTACCAACTGCCACTAAATGACTTTGTTTTTCAACCTCTGCAGCTGCGAGATTCTTGAAGGGTCGGTTCACTGAAGTTAAAGACAACAACAAAGTCACATTGGAAACAGTTTTTTCAAGCACCATCATTCAGTGCACAAAAAGCTAAATTCAGTTGATTTCTGTGGAAAAACATGACTATCTGCCTCTGGATGCCTCTACAGGCCCATTTTTAAAAATGTGGCTGAACTGAGCCTTTAACGCGCTGACATGTGTTGAGCCGTTGTCTGTCTTGACCGACGAGTCCGATTTTTATCCAAGCTGCTTCTGTTGTTAAAATAGCTTAAAGAGATACAAACTGTTTTCCAGTCATCGCAGTAAAAACTGTTTTTTGCTAAGCCGCAGTGAGAACACAGCCTCCTCACTGTGTGTGTGTGTTTGTTGGGGTGCTAGCGCTCAAGCTGTGGTGAGGCTCCCTCCCCCCCTGAGTAAACTAGCCCCAGCATCTGTTAGTCTTTTCCACTTAACTACCCCTTACTATATCCAACCTGTACTTATCCCACGATAGAGCGCTTTGCTCTGTCTCACACTGGGTCCCACTGTCTTTGGGAGGGAAGTCAGCTGTGGATATTATCGACCCCTGCTCACACACACACATACCTCACTTCATAAACCATGTCTTTGACCTTGAATGGGAGGGGGTGTATGCACAGACCCTCAAGGCATTGAAAGCACACCCATCCGGCTTGTATGGCCTTCATATAGCAAAATATGGCGTGATTAATGGCTCTGGTTCTTCAACGCCCCCAGAAATGTTAGTGGCTTTGATGCATTTGGGAAAAGCAGTTCTCGTTCTCGCATGCACCTTATGGTCCTGCTGAAAAATAGCTCACATTACAGGTCGGTCAAGACGTCACAGCTTATTTCTGGTGGTTAAATTAAAACACAGGTCCGAGTGCAACAGGGCACAATAAACGTAAAATAAAACGTTATACAAGCAGCAGAGTGGTAACAAAGCACAAGAGTAAACAGAAGATACTGATCTGTGGCCTCAGCACTACTGAAGCCGTATTCTTTGAGCAGTCAAAGCCGGAGACCACAGCGGCACTTGAGGCCCTACTGGGACAAAACAGCTGGAAGGCCAAACCCACAGCGACCCGACTGTTCTCTTTTTAAACAGAAGACGGCGACATTTCTGTGATTTCCTTCCTGAAATTCATGGCACAGTGATTACATTGGATTTGATTCAAAGTAAAGAGACATGTCACAGCATCAGACAGTTCAGTCTGTGTTGAGTTGTACGTCATGATTTAAAGTCATACAGTACACACACAGTGGCCGCTTTATTACATAACATAAATTCTACTTTATGGTGTTTGTAAGTTAATATAAATAACATTTTATTGATCTCCTGAGGGGGAAGTCAGGTGCCACAGCAGCAGACTTTATGTTGTTTAGTTTAGTGTAAATTCAGTGATATGATTATCACAGTGGACATTGTATTACACAGTATACCATCCATCCTTCATACCTGGCATTGCATTTACTTATAATATTATTATAAAGTACATTTTTCACAGTTTCACAGAGATTACCTCTAAACTATAACCCACAGACTGAATTAAATGAAGCTGTTACTCCATTTGTCATCTTTAGTTATTGTTAGTTTTCTGGTCACCATGTAGTCTTTTCTGTTAAGGATCATTTAGCCTGAGTCACATCTTATAGACGATCTGACCAAGATACTGCCTGACCTCTGACCCCTGTGGACTCGTGCCTAGACCTGTTTGATAATTCACTTTTACTTTTAGTATTTTTACAGTGTTGTCTTAATACTTCCCAAATCTTTGTTTTGTCATGACAGTTACACTGAATGTTTATACATTGTGATATACAAACTAAAAGAAAAACTGATAACACATATACAGCTATACCTATACCTACAGTTTTAAATAACACATTTACCTGTAGATATAAACTATAACACAATAAAAAAGTAATAGTAGTATCTTGGTCAGATCGTCTGTGGGTTATAGTTTAGAGGGAATCTCTGTGAATCTGTGAAAATGTACTTTATAATAATAATATTATAAGTAAATGCAAAGCTATATTGTAGCATAGTATAGTATAAATATTGTTACAGTATTATAACATTATTACTTTATTATAAGTGATGCATTCAAAGCTGTATGTCACTGCTGTAGCTGCTCTAAGTGGAGGCAGCTGTTAGCCACAGATCGGTACTCATCAATGAGACATCATCCAAATATCTGGACTCTCTTATCTTTCTTTTATTGATGTATATAAAGAACAATTTTAAGAAACACAAAGTAAAGCAGTAAAACATTGTCGACAGTTCAGGAGTCGGACAGATAATGACAGTATTACCGATCGGTCATGGTCGGCACAGTGCCGTATGACTATCCTCTGTCAACAAATGACAAAATATGTGAGCGCCCGGATTTGAGTGTGGATTCAGTCAGTTTCTTATTTTGGCCCTGGTGGAGGGCACAATGCCACAGTAGCCTCGTGTAGTAGTTTTTGGTTCTGAGTAAGCAGGAACTGTTTATTCCACATCCACCAGGAGCTGAGTTCATTCAGGCCTTTCAGGGTTCAGGTCACTTCACATCTGCTGCTCTCCAGTAAGTTTTATATTTACTAACTGTACACAGTGTGAATACTAAACTTTATAGTACAGTGTTTCTGCAGTCGGCATACAGTAAACTGGCATTACTACTGCTCTGTACTGTAAGGAATACTATTTATTTCTCTGTGTCACTCATCTTATCAAATGAACAATCCCTTTAAACATTTACTGTTTTACTTTGCTTTACTGTTTTACAGTGTCACTTTTCCAGAGTGCACACAAGCAGCTTAGAAACAGTGTAGTATGAAACCGGGGCACGTTTGCACTACAGGCTTTAAATAATTTAAATGTTTGTAAACAATGTTTGTGTTTATTACAGTATAGTGTGTCTCCTTCAGGTCTAATAAATGTGTAACTGCATTTTCTTCCTCAAGAAATATTTACAAAACCAATATTCAGTAGCCACCTGCTGATCAGTAGAGAAAGCATCCACATCGAAGCTTTAAGAAAATCCTCGCAGTTACATAAAAATAATAACAAAGGTTTCTGTTATGATTAACGTCAAAGAATCTGAACGGTGTTAAGACAGGTCTGGTAATCATCACTTTAATGTGTCACTGTAAGATAATGAGGCAAATAACAGCTGAGGACAAACAGTACAGTGTGTATACAAGTTGAAAAACCTGCATGGTTATTTATAGATATTAAAATAATAATAATAAAACATGAAAAAAGGACAGAAGGATTTTTCCACAGGAACATTTGACTGTAAACAAACTTTTAAAAACTAAGCTTTATTCTTAGGTCACTTGTAGCCATCCAAGGAGAAAACACAGAGCAGCTTTATGTAAAAAGGTTTTCACATGAAGCAGTTGGCAGCAAATTGGTCTGAAAGAGTTTTTTAAACAATTGAAACCATACATTAAGGGAAGTAGTTACAGTATCTGCCTGCTTCATCCCGCAAACAACTGGACAGTTTTAAATTGACATAAAGTTTTCAGATGTCAGGAGGAATTAGACTCTGGTTTGAGGATGAATGACGACTCTGCTGTTTCCCCCAGAAAAAGCATCATTATGTTCTGTGATTATTTAAGTACATTATTCACTATATATATGAATTCCTTGTCCTTCTTCCCTTTTAATGCTGTGCTGCAATTTATAAAAGTGCAAAGATATTTTCAGATTTTACCAGAAGTGTTTTATTTTCTTCAAGCGAGGTGTTCCTGCACTAAATCTAAACGTCGCCAAATGTTAGCCTCACCAAATCAACTTTAGTCTGAGAGTTAGTGTTGAATACGTCTGCCGAGAACCAAGGCCGAAACAAACATCACCAAAGTGGATAATTATGTGTAACGACGTCTGGATAATGATGTAACCCACTGCCTCCTGAAACCACTGAAACCTGTGATCAGTTGTTTCCAGCAGGTGTGGTTAAAATGCAGCACGATTCCATCATTTCGCTGGTGTATTTGTCTCTCTCTATTTATTTTAAAATTACTTTTTAAAGACACTTGGGATTTCCAGACTAACCAATCTTTTTTTTTTGTTTGTCATTTGACAACTTGAAGCTTTGTTGAGTCACAAGTGCTGGGGTTATGTTGATGTCTCAGTGAGCAGTTGTGAATCATCTCCTGCGCTCATTCATGAAGTCACAAAGTAACAAAGCAACAACTGTGGGCTGAATTAATAGTAGAGTAAATATTGTGGAATACCAACCATACTTGAAAAGTGAGGTTCGGATTTATTATGTATGCTGTGCGTGGACAGGAGTTCTTGTTCTGGACTGTTATGTTTTGTCACGTCTCACCTTTGGCCCCATGTTCTTAGTGTACGGGCTGTCAGAGTGCAGGATCTGAATCTGTCAGTTTCTCTGATCGGGTCAGGTCCAGAAGTGAAGAGTCTGGAGGGGGTGTCGGGGGATTGGATGGTGGCTGCAAGTCACCGCTGGGTCTCCTCAACTGCAGGGGGCTCCGCTTGTGTGACAGCGGTGTCTTCATGCTTCTCCTCTTCGGTTTTCGTGGCCGTTTCTTCCTTTCCTCACTTGCAGACGGCTGGGCAAGGTCACTCAGTGTGTCTGAGGACTCGTCGATGTATGCCAGGTTCTCCCCAAAGAAATCCAGCAGCTGGCAGCTGGCTGAGGAGGCAATGTTGAGAGGAGGAGAGGGAAGGATGATTGAGTGGGAAGGAGGAAAAGCAGAGGGAACGGCGGCAGAGTGATGGAGAAAGCCAGGTGTAGGTTTATATTGGTTGTTATCGTTTGCTACTGATCCGCATTTGTCTTCTGGACTCAGTTTGCCGTTCTGTTGTGCTTTGTTCATGTCTGTGCCTCTCACTCCTAACTGCTCCATGCTGCTGACAGCATGGCACTGCTGGAACTGGGTGAGGAAGGATGAAGAGGCTGAGGAACCATCTGATCTGGAGTCAAAAGGAGACTCTGATCCATAGAGGGATCCTCCCTGCATGGCTGCACATGGTGAGTCCAGCTCTGAGTTGGAGTGAGCCACAGGGAGGGAGAGTGAGCGGGCCAGCAGGTGAGGAAATGACCTGCCCTCCACCTGCAGACCCAGACCAGGCTCAGCCTTTAAAAGAGGTGCTGCTCTTGGGACCGTACCCTCCCCAGCAGCGCTGACTCGTGGCCTGGACTTGGCTGCCACCGCCCTCTCAAGAGACGACTGGGCTTCCAGTTGGCTCATGGAGTTGGACAGACCGGCCCAGCGGTTCGGCAGGTGTCCATTCTCAGATCCCCCTCGAACCCAGTATCCCAGAGTGCACTGTGCCCCCCGGCGGATGCGGCGACGCTCACTGCGTTTCCAACGCCTGCGCTGCAGAAGGAAGGGGTCATTGAACTCCAGAGGATTTGGGATACGGAAGTCCATGGACATGTTCTGGATGTTCTGGGTCCAGTCTGTGGCGTGGGCCCTCAGCTCCTCCATCTGACGGGGAGAGAGGGAAACGTAAGGTCTCAACAAGACTCTTCCGTTAGCAGGATTTCCTGCTGCATGGATCTCTCACCTCAGCACGAGTCCTCTTTGACAGCACCCTCAGCCAGTTGCCTATCATGGTGAGAATGGAGGCAAAGTAGGCCAGACCAAACACGATCCACAACCACACCAGAGGCTTGAAGAACATGCCGCCATCACGACCACCACCTGGACACAGACAAAGTGGGGTTGTTATGTAATCTGACTTGCCACCGAGCCCCACAGAGATATCTGGCCGGTTTGACACAGAGAAATCCCAGGGTGCAGTTTTTTATTCAAATAAACATCAACAAGGTTTAATGAAGGCGACTGGCTGAGAGGCAGTTGCTCACACCAGTGGCTCACAATCTTTTCTAGACCCGTTATTCTCCCTGCTCACATTAGTTGCAGAAAAATAGTGTTTGCAAATGGCTTTTCCTGCAACTAATAGTGTTTATTATGTTTTAATGAGCTCATGACAATCAGTAAATTATGAACATGTTATAATATTTGATGACAGATGAACTAATATTTTACATTTCATTTTTATAACATCCTATTATACTGATAAAAAATATACAGGCTGTTATACTGGCTGAAACATCTGCTTCAATTTCACTGACACATTTTTTTACCTATAACAATGACATTCTTCCTGTTAGCTAGAGGAGATCATAGTAGCAGCGTCTAGTAGTAATCCTACAACCTTTTAAAGCTTTTTACAATGTCAGGCTCAGCCTCTTGTCTGACTCTCTGTCCTTGTAGTTTGAAATGAGACATGAGGTTGTCATGTGTTGTCATGTCATGCATGTGAGGTACCGGGTACATAGTCCCCGAAGCCAACAGTGGTGAGTGTGATGACCACAAAGTAGAGCGACTCCAGAAACGACCAGTCCTCCACTTTCTGAAACACGACTGTTGGCACAGCGAGGAAGATCAGGCAGCCGATCAGGATGGAGAGAACTGCTGAGATGACGCGCACAGTCGTGGGTCTGACCTTACGTTTCTGAGACAGAGAGAAAGAAAACAGTAAATACAGACACAAAATGATTAATAATTAAGGTACGACTGACATGACAGTGAGACATTACACATAACAGCACAAAAAGAAGAATGATGCCACAACACAACCATTAGGCATCTGTTTTATGTTTTAGCTTTTTACATGCAGAGTACTAATGCAGTTATTGTTTTATCATATAACTTTTTTTTAATTTAGTGTTATAATTTCTAGTAGCATAAATATACACATTAAATCTATGTTATTTTATAAGTATTTATATCCTATAAAATCGATTTAGCTTTTGGACTAAATGATTAACTTAGTACTTTTCCAGCTTTTCTATTAAGCTGTTGAAATATTTAAGTTTCTTGTTACAGATTCTTGACTTTACAGAAACAGAGAATAACATTCAAACTAATATAATAGAATTTTTCAGCTATCACACACTCCTGTATAGCTGTTCAGCTACAGTCTCATGTCCACAGTACTAAAGTTGAGTGAGCTCAGCAGATCGGCCTTGTAAGAAAATAGTTTTAATGTTTGCAGAATTTTTTAATAAACCCAGCTTCTTATAGCCACATTATTTATTGTTTGCACATGAATTGTTTTAAAATTCCATCTTTGAAGGATTGTTGATGGTTCGACTTTAGCTTAGCAGTAATAATGAATTCCTCACAAATTGCTGCTAGGTTTTAAAATCGAGACCAGGCCTCATACACACAGACAGGTGAGGTTTGGTTCCTGGGCAGGACAGACCATTCTCACCAGGAAGAGGGTCTCAATCTTGGCTACAGCTCTTCGCAGCACCGTGCCCATGTGGTCACCCACTCCAGCCAGCAGGATGCCAAACATGGGGATGCCCACTAGGGCGTAGCACACACAGAACAACTGGCCATACCATGTCCGAGGAGACAGGTTCCCAAAACCTGTTAGAAAACAAAGAACACAAGGTGCTTTGGTTATATAGTGACTCCTTATGAATATATCTTATTCATGAAATAGAGAAAGAAGGCAAACATGACCACTATATTGACATAATGTTGTATATTGAATTGTAACAAAATGATTTTAATGCATGATTTTAATACGAAGTCAAAAGCAATTCAAGAAATGTCACTTTGTACACTTGCATGCAAAAATCAGCAAAAGAACAAGATCATGAGTCATGAGTTTATTAAGCTGTTTGCCATCAGTGAGGCCTGGGGCTAAGAAGGAATTCATTAAAAAGTAAAAAACTACTTACTCTCAGTCAGTCAGCTGCTACAGATGGAAAATTTCAACAGTACGGAGCATATTACATGTCAGAATTATTCAAGATAAATGTGCAATTTGTGCACAACTATCTTTGACAGTTGAGAGTACATACATAATTACCAGCTGCAACAAATAAAAAAAGCAGATTTCATTTAATTGTAGGGTTTGTCCTACAAAGAATTAACTCATTAAATGATGGAAATTTCTTGTTTACCAACAGTGAAAAAACAACAGCAACATAAAAACCAAATGCTGATGTGGATACTTAGCAAGTCAATGAAATTAGTCATTGAGGGTTTACTGAGTTCATTCATGAATCATGACTACAAGCTGCTTCAAGCTTTGTACATCTTCATGCAGGGGTTTCCCAGATGTCTCTTAGTGATAAGCTCCTCGGTGAATACAGACTCATATCTGTTGAATATTAGAATAACTTTCTGAACCTTCTATTAGAACAAGCTTCTCGTGTTGTTCTCGTATGAATAATTTCCAAGAAACCCTTCTAACAGCTGAAATACCTGAAACAACAAGTTGGAGGCTTCAAAAGCATCCTGCCACCTACCTATGGTGGTAATGATGGTACCACAGAAGAAGAAGGCGGAAGCCACATCCCAGCGGCTGGTGAAATTGGCAGGAAGGCTGCTCACATCCAGGCCTGCATCCACCGCAGACACCACTCCCTGCAGGGAAGCGATGTCATTTGTTGTACTGCACATACATCCAACTATATGTAAATCCTCTAGTGCAACATGTAAAATACAGCATTTCTAGGTGTCGGTGTAGGTGATAAATTAAACAAAATGACACACGTAGGTGACCTAAGTTATTATAAGTTAACCCAATGTGTCCCAGTGAGCTCTGATAAACTCCCACACACTTTTTTTTACCTAAATCAATTACAAGAAATAAATTACGTCACACAAATACACACTTGACTTCTTGCAAATACTGCAGGAAGACGCAAAGCTAAGCCTGATATCTGGCATGACCAGAGCCAAATGAGTCTGGTTTTATAAAATACACCTATAAGACCACACATGTATGTGCAAACTGTCTTCACGTGTGTAGCCAAAGGCCCCGAGTGAAAAACTAAACAAAATGCCAAGCAAAGCAGCATTTTTGGTGTAATTATTTCTATCAAGGTAAAAAATAAAATACCACTAAATTATATCAGTAGTCAGTTTTCAGTGTCTGGCAGGAAGATAATGATAACTATATACATTATTGCAAAAATGCTCAAATTAGCTCTGTACTGATTAAAAAAAACTCCTGGTGTAGAAAGATCATTTTCCAGACGTATAATAAACATTATTTATTCGTACATTGCTGTGCAGCCAACAGATTTACTACTATCTACTGTTAGTAAGACATAAATGTGCAGGTTTAGTGGTGTGTTTTTAGTATGTTTCAGCTTGTGGTCTTCATCAGGGTCAGTTTAAACAGTTATTACTGTGTGCGACTTAAATATGATCCCACTTTTTCCTTATTTCCTTATTACTGAAATATCACCTCCAAAATATTACACCCATATTACCCTATTAATTACAAGCTGTAATATGAAACATGTAATGTCCCTTTACTTTTAGTGGTTTGTGTGTCCAGTGATACCTTGACAAGCTTGTGGAAGTCCAGCTCGGTGACACAGGAGTTGTTACCGAGAAAGTTTTGCTTGGTTTTAAGTAGGTCTTCGTACGCAGAGCTCTCCTTGGGGGCCTCCAGGGTGCGGAAAACAAGTGCTCCCATCACCAGGTACAGCATCACGCCCAAAAGCAGGGCCCAGAGTGTGGTGCACCGCATGTTCTCCCCACCCCTCCAGGGTTAAAGGTCAGAGTTCAGAGACCAGGATCTGGTCGGGCTCTCAGTCAGGATATACTGGGACACAGATGGACATAAACAGGAAGTTCCTCTCCAGAGGGAGCGTAACTGTGAACATAGAAATGTGAAAACAAGCAACATAAGTGTTCCTGGAAGGACGCCAGATATTAACAACCTGTGTTTATATATCTGTGTTCCAACCAAAACCAAAGAGGTGGTCACAGGCAGGAAAAGTAAAACATTTTCAAGTCTGATTCCAGTGGGATTCCAATTTATCTGAACGTAATAACAGACTTAAGCTTCAGCAGCCTAAACTGGACAAGTTAAGTAGGCATATCAGAAAGTTTGATCCTTTTTATTACCAAATTCCCTGTTTTCGTTTTTATCGTTTTAACACACAAAGAGGACATTCTGTACTGATGATAACTTTGGAGGATAAACGACTGTGCTAAATGTCTGCTGAAGCGTTATATTAGTTTTTTGCACTAAACAGGAATTGTGGATGTGTCTTGCATCAATATGAGCAAGATAATTAACTGCATGTTAATCAGCAAAATCTGTTTCAGTGACACACTTGAAAAATTGTGAACCAATCCTAAAACCTGCAGTTAAAAGTTCTTTTAAATAAAATCTGGTCATAATGTTTGCATAATGTTTACACTATAGTGTAATCTAGCTTCAAAGATGAATTTGTTGCATGCTATACTTGGACTTTTCCAGAGCCAAAGACAACATTATACAGCTACTAAATGGTGATGCATGCTTTTATATGGGAACAAATGTCTGTCCAGATTCAGCATTTTGTTTCCTCTGTGTCACATTGACGTATCGTGTGACGCTATGAAAGCTGAGACTTGTTTCACTTGGAGTGTGCCCGCAAACGCTCCAGAAACAAACCATGACGTTAGCAGAGTCGGTGGAGAAGTGCTCCTTCTACGTGCAGTGAATAAGAGTTTTCAAATACTTGATGTAGTTTATTTTATGAAAGATGAAGAATATGTCTGAGAGACTGATGAAGCCAGTACCTTAAGTCGCAGATTTTAGGAGCTCAGCCCATGTTAAAGCCCCACAAATCAAGTGATGGAGAAACCTCTGATTCTTCCATCGTCTTCATTGTTTCTCAGATTCCCTCTCTGCTTTCTCTGCGTCTTCAGTGTTCAGGAGTGGAGCACCGTGGGCCCATTTCTGTTCCCTTCATATCATTTGAGCAAGACAAAATACAGAAATGTGAAAAGTTTAAAAGTGGATGAGAGAAAAAATGAACAAAACAGCTTTAATTTGGCACATTTCCCTGCTTCTCTCTCTGTTTCAGCAGGGTATGAGTGGCATTAACTAAGTGTTCACACTGTAGAGACGTTGTCATAATAACCAAGGAGGGACTGATGCACACCAGGCTGTGCTGCCAGTGGCCTCGCAAACGATTAGACTCAACCAAAACTCCATCCAAACATACATCTTGACATTAATCGAAAACATGTTTATCGCTTATCTTCATTTGGCTTCTAAAGTGTTCTTTAAACTGTGTTTACTGTTGTGACACACGCACACAAAACTGCCATTTGGGAGTTTTTCACTGTGAGTCGGTCGTCTCTGGTCTTTTCTATGTGGATCTTGACAATGTTCTGAGATTTTCCAGAGTCAGACTGACTGTTAGCATTCTGCGCTAATGGACTACTGGCTTTGGTTTGTGTGGGCAGTATTGCTCTCTGCCCCTGGCTTCAGCACTGACAAATATTATTAGCTATCGCTGTCTAAACCTCTGCTGGCATATTTTGCTAAGATAGCGAGTGAGAAGGGCTTAGAAAGAGCAGCGCTGTGGCTGACGGGCTGTGATCTAATCTTAAGTTAAACACTGGGGCAGGTGGGGTAATAAATCATCAGAGGAGCTGTTTGAAAAGGAGAATGAAGCTGGGACAATATGCACGTTAGTTATTTTTACATTTACATTTAAGGCAGGTGTATAAGACAAATCTGACCAAACTGAGATCAACTACAGAAACTAAAGACAACCAGTTTAACTATCATGTTCTGTTTTTGGGGCCTGGAGACACTTGAACATACTTTAAGTTCCCCTGCACTCAGAAATGTGTTTTCCTTGTCATTTCTTCAAATGAATATCTGAGTTTTGCTGTGCAGATTTGTTCAGACACTATAAGATCATTTTCACATTCATCTGCTCCAGGGGGGAAGTTTCTCCGTGAGATTAACAAATAAAGTCTATTACGCACAATACTGATATCCTCTGTTCATGTCTCCAGCAAAAGCAAATATTTTCTCTCTCTCTCTCTCTTTTTTAAATAAGGTTGTCATGTGTGAAGTGACGCCAGCCCACAGTCACTTTCACTGACCTCTATCAGATTGCAAATTATTTATATAGAAACATAATTTTAGGAGACTGCAGTGTCCTTAAACCCTGATCAACAAGCATGTAAGAGCAGGATATTGTAACTTCAGAACTAGTCACATAGAATCAGCTGCTAAATGACACATGAGCGCACACTATGAACTGACATGGTCTGACCAGGGGATTTTATGTGGAAAATACATAAATGTAACACATATTATGATTTAAAGTTGTAAAGTGTCTTTATGTGGGAGGATCTTTTACATAGTTTAAGTTATTTTTCCTGATTTTATGATATGCTTAAACATGCACATCAGGTCACGTAATTTTGACGTGACTATGATGTGAGTAGTCTGCTACAGAAAATTACACTTTATGCATTTAAATTGAGTGGATTTTAATATGAATTGTGTCCAACATTGATGCTGTGAGCACTATCAGTAAAGCATCATCAATTCTGAATCTAGAATAAGTAGATTTTAGAGTTTATAACAGGCAGTTTCACCCTCTGGGCTCCCATGTCAACATATTCTACATGTATAGATTCAATAAGATGAGAGGAAAATAAAACTGATAATGGTTATGGTAGTTGATTTTGTAAATACTATTGTTACATATATTAACACAAGAAGCACGGAAGTCTGTAAAACTAAAACTAATGAGATAAATAAAACTGAAACAGGAGTAAAGGTTTACTCTTCCAAACTTTAGTGACCTGTGTTGTTTTGTGTTTCTCTAGTATTCCGGTTCACAAAAAAACACTTGTTTGTGAATGTGACTGTGCCTCAGAAAGAGAAACAAAGATTTTATCCCATCCCTTATCCATCTGGACAAACCCCCTCCAGATGAATAGGATGGTCTGAGGACGAAGCGGAATCTACTGAAGAAGTTACAGTGCTGTGAGAGCATAAAGCTCCTCCAGATGTAATTACCCTCTAAAGCATTTGCCTTTTTCAGGAAGCCAACACTGACGTCAGAAGGAGATCACAGGTTACAACTCTGGTTCTCTGGTTTCATGCTCTGGGAAAGAATGATCCTCAAAAATAATGATAGGACTGTTTTGGGCTACAGAAGTTGCATAAAAAAAAGTAAATGGCAGTTTTTGCTCTGAGACTGAGGCACCAAAAGGGAATATATCCAATTTCAATTCTTATCAAATGCAGCAGCTGTGTTAGCAGGAACAGAGATGCAAAAAATTTTAAGCCAAGTTATTTTCTACATTTTTTTTTACTTGAATTACTGTAGTGTCGGGGTTGAGACAATATGGGAACAGCAGGGGATTGATTATCTCTTTTTAAATCTTCATCTACTGCTATACTTGGTAAGTCTGAATTAAAAAGTAAAAAGAAAATTTTGGAGAAGAGGCCTAAGAGGCAGATGCTAACTGAATCTAAAACCAGGCAGCATGCATGACTAAAAAAATTATATATTACAAAGTGAAATCAACAGAATCTGCCTCTTCTCAGATATACAGATGTTAAAACTCAGACTAAGGAAATAAATTATTTTTGAAATCTTACCTTCAGTTTAGAGAAACGTTGCTATCCAAACATGTCGTTCTCTCACCATTCACTACTCAGCGAGCAGCTCAGTGTATGTGTGTGTATATTGTGAAAGTACATGTGTGCAGGCGTGTTTTCTCCTTGGAAGGTGTTTCCCCATTCTCGTGACCCTACATCACTCCAACAGAGGAGAACAGATCGTAGAAGGAGGAGGAGAAGGAGGAGAAAGGGACGAGGCAGGGGTGTGAGTGTCTGTTAAGTCCATTACAGCGCTGAGAGTGTGATGAAGTGCCGTCACTGCAGAGGAAGAGCAGGGGGCCAAGAGTTTCCTGAACTGGACATGGGGGAGCTTAGCTCTCTAAATCCTTCATCTCTCCAAGCTTTGTCTTTTTGAGACACTTGTTTCTTGAGGGTCTCAATTATGAGCCACACAAATTTTGCCTTACACTTGAGGATGAAAAGTATTGTGAAATAAAACAGACTAAGTACTTCTTTGATCCAAACCTGCTCCCTGGAAGCTTTTAGCACCTTCTCAACAGTGTGACCAAGAGGCAAAGGGAAAGGACTTTGATAATTGAGGAAATAGTTGCCTGATTTAATCAACATATTCCACTTAAACACTTTGAGGCTCTTTTCACTGGTGGAATAAAAGTCAGACACCAAACAGTGCAGACATCACAAAGAACACAACTTCTCAGACTCAAATGAACCCAAAAGAGAGTTAAATTAAGAGGAAGCTTTTATTGTAGCTGCAAACAAAACAGATACATTCACAAAAAAGTGTCCAAAATAAGGCAACGGGATACACAGAGAGCTTTTCAGCACAGAGTCCGATTCTCCAGCCTCACCGCCTTAAGACTACAGATCCCAGAGATATGAAGGCAACCGACAGGGAGGGAAAGTGTGTGTGTTCGTATAAACACCGCAGAAGAATGGCAACGGCATCGAGTCAGGACAGTAACAGTTCGCTCTGTTCTGCCTGAGTCAACAAGCTGAGGCAGGAGAAAATGACTCTCATAAAAATTTATATTATTAAAAACACAATCACTTTTAACACAAATGCGTCTCAAACCTTCATGTAAAATGATCAAAAAAAGGCTTTAAAAGGATAGGTTCACATTTTCTCAAGTACAATACTCACATACTACTACCAATATTGAAATGATTATTTGTCACTAATTGTTCCGTCTGTTCATGGTTGTCACACCCTTCCTTAAAGCACAGTACTGTATGAAGTTACAGTCTTTTTAATATTTAGTATCTTCAGTTACTGAGCGACAGTGGAGGAACAAAACAAACGCTGTCCAGAGAACATAAAGAGTAACTTTGTACTGTAGAGACTGCAACTTTGAAAATTACCCACTTCATAAGGCAAAAGCACCGGTCACAACATGAAAATGGCTAAAATTGAAATAGACACAGAAAATGTGCACAGACATAAATATCAAACCAGATTACTCCAGTGAAATTGTTATGACAGATTTTTGACAGATTAATAAACAGCAAGCAGAGAACTGGACAGAGAACTGAAGAGTCCAAAATGGAGGGTGTAGTTATTAGTGTTCACTTCAAACTCCAGGACAGCAGCATAAAAGAGCAACGGTTTGCAGTGAGAAGTCAATGGTGCATATTACTGTATTATCAGTAACATGTTCAACTGTTTTATTCATAAATAAACAGAAACAGAAGAATCTGTGGAGCAGCTGTGGCGGCTGATGGGTCTTAGCCTGGCTGACTGGCGAGGCCACCTGAAACAGTTTACCAACTAGCCCTCTGAGAAGAGTCACTCCAGCAGATGAATTGCACTCTACCACCTTGTGGTGTAGCCAGGTCTCAACAATGATTGTTAACTCTCATATTAGTTTCTGCTTCCCTTCATCTCTAACGCTGAAAATACTTTGGAAAAAAATCTGGGCAGCCAGTACGAACACAAGACACAGAAACGTGTGAGCATGAGAGTTTTAAGACTAATGTGAATCTATCCTTTACCTAACCGGTCAAACCTTGTGGAAAAAGTGGTGCGACCTTCCATTATTATATAAATGTAAATCAAACTCATCTACAACATCTACAATGTACATAAATATTGCCTACTGTAGTCCATGGCACAGGATTAAAAAAAACTAAATCAAAAATCAATCTAATAAATTATACCTGATCAATAAAAGAAAAAGCTAAATTTATCCATACGCTCTGCTAATGAAATAAATAATTTTAGTTTTTGTCCACTGCACAGCAACTGGCTCATTAGTTTAAGACAGAGAAGCAAAGCAGCAGCAGTGGGACAGGGGGAGTGCAGTGTGTATCACCATACATGGAGCGGAAACAACACAACTTAGACTGAGTCATAGACGTGCTCGCCCCTCTCCCCCCCAGCACACACACACACACACACACACACAATAACATCACAATGAGGACACACGTTCATATTCACAGTTAACATCTCAC
This sequence comes from Helostoma temminkii, assembly GCA_900302695.1. Taxonomy (NCBI): domain Eukaryota; kingdom Metazoa; phylum Chordata; class Actinopteri; order Anabantiformes; family Helostomatidae; genus Helostoma; species Helostoma temminkii. Next base: position 28,833 of record OMLM01008853.1, read on the forward strand.
ACATGCTCACTATGCTTTCACACATCTTTTGTAAACACCTGGCCTCCACTGAAACACATCTGAGTGTCCATAAATAAGCCACTTAAGGAATTATAATGAAAAAATATACATCACATTTTCACAACAGGCGTCTCTCGGCTTCGCCCTTTTGCAAAACAAGTAAAAACCTATCTTGACAAGTGCTTTTTTATAACACCGTCTACCAGGAACTGCTTCGTTCAAACGAGGGCGAGGCTATACTCAGAAGTTTAATCAGAGCTACTTAAACCTAAACAGTCCCTTTGGAAAAAGTGATTATTAACGTCAAGGAACATCAACAAACATAACTAAATCACCACCTCTGCACCTAAATATACAGGTGGTTGTAAAGTCACTGCTATGTGATGGAGAGAAAAGTCTCCACACAGCAATTAGAGGATAAACTAGTGACTGCTAAGATATTTCAGAGTCACAGTGGAGGTGTTTCTTCTGCCAGCACAGGCCCAGCAGTGGAGAGTCCCAGTAGATCCACAGCCGTCCACCACCGGGGTTCACTGTCAAGTCACAGTGATGAGCCCTTCAACCAGATCTGTTAAAAAAAAACAAAAAACCAGCAAGCAAACGTAAGACCACGTTTAAAGCTTCGTGAAGTGAATGTTAACCAAACAGCAAAAATTAAACTTCTGTCCACAATTTCTATCAAAACTCCAAAATCGATAATGAATTTATTGTTACTGGTGACTCTGATTATGACGACAATGGTCCTTATTAGTCTAACAATAGTTTAATGAATCAATTAATTAATCTACAAAATGCCAGTGGATCTGAAAATGCAACACAGATGTCCACAGTCCAGCATGTTGAAAAGGAGACAGACTGTGTCTTAGTCCTCCCCCTCTGAGGGACGGATTGCTTATTTACAGTGAATGTTTATGGCCTCCCGGATGCATCTCTTGAACTACTTGTTTTCTTTGTCCAAACTTTTGGGCATTTTGTCTACTCTGTCCAAAGGTTTGGATATTTCAGACAGAGAAGACATCTGTAACACTGATACCACTGGTAAACTAATGACAAAACAAACACAACAAGCCATTAACCAGTTAAACGGACAAAGGTTATCTGTCTATTTTAAGTGCAAATAAGTATTTTTAAGTACAGATGTTGTTTATTTGTCTTTATATTTCAGTCCAAATAATATGTCCAGTTACATTCTACATAAAATATATGTAGTCTACACCAGTTTTATCAGTGTTTAACGACTGTCTGGAGTTGACCTGTAGCTGTGTTTTAATCAGTCTCATCCGGTCCTGGGTCGTTCTTGGAGGCAGGTAAGACAGTTGTTCCCAACAAACCTCTTCTCACAATGTAGGGACATGAGGGTCCACTGGGGATGTCAGCAAAACCTGTAGGATTATGGGAAACATAAGTGAAGGATAGGGTGTGACGTAAAGAAAACAAAGGAAGTGTAGCAGGTGCAAAAATCACGAGTTGCTGCTTCGATAAACACTGATACAAAATAAATTTTTAATTCAGCAATTGTTTGTTTGGAGAGAGTTTGAACACTGAGTTTGGTCACAGCATCAGACAGTGCCGTTAACATAAACAGAAATTCATATTATTTTAACATCTGGCTTTCATCAGCATGTTCTCATTTAAAAAAAAAGCTTTATATCTAATCTGTGCATCTAGTATCTTGATAGGTCTTGGAAAACATTTACTGTAGCATTACCAAGACTAGACATGAAGGGAAAACTGCTGCTATCAAATATCACTTGTTTATTTTCCGTTTAAACACAGTGAGTCAACAGATGACCTAGACTGTAGGAATAACACTTTTCAATGAAAATGTGAGAGCAAAACATTGCTAGGCCCTGGTATTCTAGATGGTCTGTTCCAGCTAATGAACTTACCTTTCATGACAACTTCTGGCAATCCATACGGTTCATACTCTGTGTCGTCAAAAGCGGCCGACAGCTGCGTCCTGTTACGGCGGATTCTTTCAGCGAGGCGGACTGGGTCGGCAGGGATGGGGAAAGAACCTGAAAACAACATTTTGTCTCCTGACTCTGTCTTCTCAGACAACAGGGCAGGAGACACAGGAGGGGAATCCTCCAACTCAGCATCTTCTCCTTCATGCTCAGTCTGTGTGTACACACAGCGGAGTTCAGACGCTGCTGCAGCACCACAGGGATGAAAATTATCCTCTGTTTGACTGCTGACACTTTTCATTTCTAAGTCTGAAGAATCGTTGGTTGTGTTTATGTCATTGGTTTGTCTAAAAGCTTTTGGTTTGGCCTCGGGATTCACCAAACCTGAGACTTTACTTAAATCTTTGATAACGTGTTCCTGATCCGTTTTCTCTGACATTTGGATCAGTTTGACGTCTGGCTTCTCTTTGTATATCGATGGAAAAGTATCCGATTGCTGTAAGCAGTTGATCTCTTGGTTTTCTTTTTCACATTCCTGCAATAAGAGGCAAAACAAACAGGCAAACAGGTGCTGTGAAATCTGATGTACATGTATGAATATTTTATGCAGGCCCTTCCTAATAATATATTTTCTGCAACCACATTTCTGCATATACAGCCTGCTTTCTACCTGTAAAAGGCATTCTCACTTCTTGTCTGGTATCTAGCTACTGACAATTTCTAATGAAATAGTCCAGGAATCCTTAATATAAAAGATCCTGAAGCAAGTACAATGGTCTAGTATTTAAAAAAATACCTTGTCAACATTGGCAGTGTCCTGACTGTATTCCTGGAGTACAGACGTCTTTTTAGAGGGATGAAGGACCTTTGGTTCAGGAAGGTTGCTGTGCTGCAATCTTGTGGTAAAAACAAAGAAAGTTTATTCCAACTATACACTACCGTTCTAAAGTTTGGGTTCACATAGAAAGTTCATTGTTTTGAAAGAAAAACAGATTTTAAAACGTCAACCTGATCAGAAACACAAAGAAATCAGAAATACAAAATAGTAAACCATGTTGAATGGGAGTTTACAAAGAGGACAGGCATACAAATATACATCTTACATATTCAGATTAAACTTGAAAATGACAGCTTCAGATTTAAGTTGTTGCCATGTTTTTCAGCACATCTCTAGTCTTGGTATGAGGGTGTTACCTGGAGAACAACATGCGGCCCTGTAGTTTGCTGGACTGGCAGGAGATGAATAACTCATCTTCTCTGGTGACTGTCACTTTACCTGGGCCCTCCTGTGGACCCAGTGTTTGTACCTGAGCCTGGTTCATGTCTCCTGTGTGTTGCTGATTTGACTGGGACTGAGTGACAGCAGAGATCTGGTCCAGAGTCTCACACTGGTTGGTTGTGTTGGGAATGATTTGGTCAAATGTTGAAGCAGGCTGGGAGGCCAGTCTCCACACAGCAAGCTCCTCTGCCTGCTGCTGGGTCTGCTCTGAGAGAGTCCGTACCTTCATCTGCAGCGCCACCACCTGGACAGGAGGAAAAAGACAAGAGGCACTGAATGAAAAACATTTCAATTTAAAACCAAAAAATATGAGAAATACATGTTTTTAATGTGATTCTTAACTGAAACCAGAACCTGAAATTAGTTATGCTAGAAATCATTTGACAGAAAGGGAGTCATTTTTATTTACATTCAGTTACCTAAAGGCCACTGACTCAATCACATATTTAATTTTCATGTTTGTGTGACCAACATTTTGTACAACTTAGTATTTTGATATAATGACATAGCGCACTGTCCCTACCTGTTGCTCAAGGTGATTGAGCTGAAGCGTAGCCACTTGCTCATGTTGTTCTTCAGTCTGTGTTGTTCTGCTCGTCTCATTCTGCAGTAGTGACTCCTCTCCTTCAGCGGTAATGTCTTTCGTTAAGCATGACTGAGCAGAATTTCCTGTGTTTTGGCTTTGCTTGACTGGGGCTTCTTGACTTTCACTTGAAGCCTGTAGAACTGATTTGCTGATATGTGAGAATGTCAGTGTTTCTATTCTTTGTTTCAAAAGCTGATTTTCCTGTTTGAGAGCGAGCATTTCTGCAACCACATCTTCTGTTTCTCCATCTTGGCTCCATTCAGTCTCCCCTGTCACACAAGCCGTTTTGTCTGAGTCTACAGAGCTCGAGTGCTGTTCCCCTGATGTTTGTGCTTCACTTGCTTCTTCGCTGCTATCAAATGTTTTTGTTTCAGCGTCTGATGTCACAGTCTCTGGTTGACCTGTTTCTCCCCGTGGATTTGTGTCATCATCTGTCAACTTGACAGCACTCTCCTTTTCCTGGTTTAGCTGAACCCCTGAGATCTCCACTGACTCCTGATCATGCACCTCTCCTTTTTGTTCTTCATCCTCCACCTCTCTGGCTGTCGGCTCCTCAACCGTTTTTCTTTCTTCTTGCTCCTTTTCGACCCTTAGCACATCCAGCTCTTGCTTGTAGAGCTGTAGTTCCTCTCCTTGGCTGAGGAGGGAGCTCTCCTTTTCTTGCAGCTCAATTAGAAGCCCTGAGATGTGCTGGCTCTGCTTTTCGAAGGCCATTGTTAGCTGCTGAGTCTGACGTGTCACCTAAGAAAGAAAGAAAGAAAGAGAACATATACTAAAAAGGAGATAATTGTATCTCTGCCATCATCTCCACATCAAAAGAACACATATACTATCATCAAGACATCTAACAAAAGTTTAAAAAAAATCATATCAAATTTCCTACCAAAATGTTTGACTTGTCCTATTTCATAGTTAGAATGAAGTTGAACATCTGAGGTTAAAGTGTTAAGTAGTTACAGCAATTTCTGGGAAGCTGCTCTAAAATCTAACCAGATAATCTACTCCAGATGGAGAACCTGTGGTGTAAATGTGAACTTTCTCCGTATTACATACTAACAAGAATGCGTCTACACATCAACGCTGTCACAGATGCCAGTATGACGACATGAAGTCCCACATAACATGTACCACATGGTGGTAGGGCTTAGAAGGAGGCAATGATCTCTTACAGCATGTAATTTACTGCTACACAGCACACTGCAGAATTAAAAAGCCTGATCAGAGAAAACTTTTATAAGTTTTATAGTTTTTATAATTTAGTCTTTTTTGATGCGACAACTCACAATCAGTGTTGTAATCAAGTATAGAGTATTTTGTACTAATGTACTACTATGTACCTGGCTCTGTAGGGCCTCCAGTTTAACCTGGTACTGGTTAGCTCGCTCTGTCTCCTTGGCTTTCTCCTTCTGCAGACGCTCAACCTCTTTCGCCAAATCAGAGAGAGCGAGCTCATCCTTTCTGTGGTCTGATGAGGAAGACAATCCCAGATAGTTTTGTCTTGAATCTTTTGGAGCAGAGGTCCCGTCACCTGATTGCCCTGCACCTGACAGAGGAGAGTGTTCAGCATCTGTCACTGTTTTATCTTCCTGGATGAGATCTGCTGTTGCCTGAGATACAAGCATGTTGTGTTGGTTGGTGGACTGACAGAGGAGGTGATACTGCTCTGGTGAAGGGAGGTACTTGTCGCCATAAATTATGTTAGAGTTGAGCTCATCATCATGGAGAGTAAGGTAGGTCAAGGGACTGTTGGCAACTGAGACATTGTCGTCTTCCAGGAAGTCTCCTTTTCTGTTGCGTTTTACTTGTTCAAGTTCAGCTTTAAGTTCAGCCATTTTCGCACTGAACTCCTTCTTTAGATCCAGATCTTTCTTTATCATTTGACTCCGCTCCTCTTCCTCTGTCTTTCTCTCTTCTCTTTCCAAAGCCAGCTGGGCTTGCACCTCAGCTAACTGCTTCTTCAGCTGGATATTAAGCTCTATCATTTCAGCCTCCCTATCTTCGAGTGCTTTGTTTTTCTCCTCATTCTGCTCTTCTTTCTCCTTCTTTTCTCTTTCCTCCTTGCTTTTCTTCACCTCAATCTGCAAAGCAGCCATGGCCTTCCTTAACCTTTCTGTCTCCACCCTCTCATTCTCCAGTTGTAACCTCCATTCCTTGTCCTGCTCATCTTTCTCAACGGCCTGAGCAGCACGTTTGCGGCTGAGCTGCTTGAGCCGGGTCCTGGCTTCTGCCTCCGCCCGTCGTTGAGTCTCCAGATCCTCAAGCCGTTTCTGGAGTTCTTCTCGCAAATCATGCAGTTCTGAACGCAGTGTGGCATTCTCCCTCTTGAGGTCTTCATGGGCCTTGGCCTGTTCTGACATGTGAGAAGGAGTCTTTTCAGCAGAAAGCCTCATACTGCAATGATCATCCATAGAGGTTTTAGTGTGTGTACCACCATCAGAGTTTGTCCCAGAGCTGTCACACTCTATTGCCTCATTTCTATTCTCCTTATCTTCCTCATTACATTTTCTTATATGCTCTCCCTTTTGTAAACTCTCACAGTCTGGAGAGATAAGGCCAGTGATGTGCTCAGAGTCTATGCCCTCTCCAGGCTCTCTGTCAGTGGGGTAAGATGCTGAAATATCCACCCTTCTCTCCTCCTCCTCCTCCTCCTCCTCTTTTTTCCACTCAGCATGGGGTGCAGCATTGGGCTTTTTAGTGTGAGTTGATGGTCGAGAATGAAAAGAGTTAGATGGTTGCGGAGAGAAACTCTGTCCAACAGGGCAAAACTGCACAGGTTGTAAAGGGGGTGCAGGTTTTTGCTCTGTTAAAAAGAAAGAGATACAAACAGGAGAAATGTGTTTTTTTAATTACATATGTCACATGCAATAAGAAGACAGAAAATAACAGACCGTAACAGTAAAGAAAGAGCTTATCTGTCTTTCCTAATGACATGAGAATTACAGGAACACTTATTATTTTGTTTTGATCTTCATTGACCAGCAGGAGGCAGCAGTGGGCAAGAGAATTCTGCATTGAGTGAGCATTAAGCCATTTGTGCTCATCCTCTTAGACATGTCTATCTTATTTGCCTTAAAAATATATACATTTTTTATTTTTTATAAAATTATACATTTTTATAAAAATTTTTGGCAAATAAATAGACAAGACACAGAATCGCTTCTGACCTTCCTGTGAAGGAAGAAAAGGAAAAAGAAAAATCTCTCTACAGCAACTTAACCTAACCTAATACATATCACATTACCATAATTATGACCAGTATACCTCCCATTACCAACAGGTATGATTTACTGTCTCTGCCACCCACAGCTCACTCCTCACCCTGCAGTTCCTTGAGGAGACGCAGGGCGTCGGCTCGCTCCTCTGTCAGTCTCCTCCCCTCCTCTTCCAGGGCTCGTTCTCTCTTTTTGCTCTGCTCCAGACTTACTGCCACACCCTCCGCCTCACGCACCGCTTCCTAATGTGAAGGTAAAAAATACAAATGAGGTGGACTGAGCACATTCAAATTCTGATGAGGACTGACTTCATTTAGATTTGTACAAATCAATGTTGCCTTAGATAAATAATGTGCAGGAATATATTTGCTGAATTTATAACGTCTATGTTTGCTTTGACTAAAGTGTATTTTGCCAGAAACACAGATATGACTTTTTATTTCTCACACTTTAAATCTTGACCAGGTCTGCATTACACAATGCCATCAGGACCACCAGATAAGAAATAACTGTAACAACTAAGTACTGAGAGCTACATATCACACAGAGTCACAACACCAACACCATAACAATACCAGTTGCAACAAACCACAGACATACATAGCAGATAAAGGCAGCATTAATGTTGATGTTGCAGTTGGTTTTATATAAAATAAACTTCCACAAACATATTACTCTGGAATGTGGCTGAATCTAAACTTGGCCTGGCATTTTAATGTGTAGTTTTAGAAAAGGTTTTGATGCTTAAAGACATTAGTCCTTATTGTGTTTTTTTTTTTTTTTTGCCCTGTACGTACAACAGCAAAGTTACAAAATTACTGGCAGGGAAGGCAACTTGAGAAATTATCAGATAGCCCATTTTAGTTATGTGAAATTCTCTCTGGTGCTACACAACATTTACAGTTCACTTACTATCACAATCTTAGACTGACATGTGGCACAGTATCGCTATTCAAAAATTAATGTATGATATACACCCACTACTCAGTTAATGAATAATTGACACATGCAGTCCCTGACTCACTAGGCTCAGGACCCTCATTAGCATGTCTGTGTGTGTTACCATCAGTTTGGCTTGTGTCTGCGCTTCTTTCTTCAGGCTCTCCTGCAGCTGTCCATCCGTCCACTTCAGTTTCTCTTTCAGAGTGTCCAATTCTTTGTCTAACGCCTGCTTCTGTAGAGACAGCTGATAGAGGAAATTATGACTCAGTAGCTAATAGAAAAAGTAATAAATTAAATTAAAGAAGGCTGCAGGAAAAGGATATGAGAACAGATGAGGTAGATACAACAAAGACGGTAATGAAATGAATGGCTGTTGTTGCAGGTGCAGAAATCAGGACCAAAGAAGGGAACAGGAAGAAGCAGAGCAATTAGTGATCAATAGTGGGCATAGGTTGCATCTAATGTACTGTCTGCCTCTCTGGGGAAACTAACAAAGGCTTAACAAGCTAATTGAAATCCCACCAGTGCTCATATTCTGCTCATACCCTCTCATGTCATGAGTGGTGTGAACACAACATTAATGTAAAGGACTGATGCAATTTTTGTGGTCACATTAAATTTACTAATATATAAGTGACTTGTTCCCTGTGTTACTGTCTTTAACCTTTTTGAATTTCTTATTTTGTTTATTATTCTACCTTTAATCTTGTTAGAAAAGTAAACAAACATTACAGTTTATATGAAACAGTGAACATGAGGGCAAATATACAGTAACACAAACTAGTGATTCATTGCTGTAGATTAATAGAAGACTTATGTTTTGCAATGGTCATTAGACAAGTTCTTATAGAAAGATGGCCATGTTTTAATGGGCAATTAATTAACCCACTAATTCTTACTGAGAATAGAAACATAGGGTGTCTAGTACTTATCTCAGGAAACAGACTGTTATTATTGTCATTTCCGGCAACTCAACACTGCTCATAAATTATGCCCATATGCCATTTAAATCAGGCTCAAAACTTTGAAAGTTTGAAATTGAAAATTATTGGCTTTTGCAGTGTTTGGGGAGAATTTATGCAAATGCTTATTCACGTCTGTGATAAGCTGCTGTTTAAAGTGGTTTATCTGTCCATTATTGCATATAAATATTTAAAAGAGAATCTCTTAAAGTCCTTTGTTTACTCATGACTGAAACTACATGGATATACAAATCTTTACAACTAAACCAGGGAGGAGTTTACCATGGTCACTTGACCCAATTTGCACTATCAGCATTGGAATGTCACTGATTTTGTATGTCACTCTGCCTTATCAGACATAACTAGATACCTTCAGTGTGGTTTAAGGAATGCCCATTGTTAAGACTTTTAACACCAGGTTATATCTAAAAGTGCTGTAGCTAATGTAAAGGAAGTTAGTACTGAGATTTATATTTGTATTATCATTCCGATGCTAAATAAAAACAGGCTACACGCAAAATAAAACCAAATAAAGGAAAAACAATGCACAACACTATGTCTCGAAGCACAAAAAACATTTGCCCTTCTCAATTTTCATGCATGTTTCCTCAAACACACAAACAAACACCCACACCCTCATCTACAGTAAATCTTCCAACAACCTTCACCTTCATCCTGAAGCCACGCCTTCATGCCTATAATCCCGAGAATCTTTATTTCTCACACACATAATGAGTCATGATCTTGTTTCATACTTTCACAACAAATGCATTATGCACTGTCAAACACAGTCACACTGTCGTTACCTTTGCGGCCATTCACCTGCAATCTTTCCACTAGGGAGGATCGAAGAGGAGAAGGACAAAGTGGAGAGGAGAGCGGGTGGGGAGGGGGGAAAAGGGAAATAGAAACACAGAAAGCAAGAGAGTGAAACAGAGAGCAAGAGAAAACAACAAGGGCAAGAAGAAAGTGTGGGAGAAGGATTGAGATAATTTCATGGACTTATGATAGAAATAATACGAGCCCCGGGGGGAAAGAGAGAGGGAGTGAGGTGGAGAGATATTGAAAAGGAAAGCAGGAAAGAGAAACAGGAAATAGCTGAAACAACAGAACAGGCATATGAAACAAAATATAAACAATATGTGCAAAATATCTTTGTAATCATAAGTTTCCAGTGTTGATAGAGACTAAAAGGCTTTACTCTGGCAAACATATGTATGGATATACATAATAGAGGGTTTATTTTCCTTGTGCTCGTGTATCTTGTGTATTTGTGTTCACCTTGTGTGTTCATTTACCTTGTCAGCCTGGGCCTGCAGGGCATTGTGGAGCGACCTGGCTTGCTGGAGCTCCTGGTTAAGCTTGTTCATTTCCTGCTGATGCTGCTTTTCTAGACACTGCCTCTCCTTCTGAAACTCCATCAAATCCTGGAGCCAGTACACACAACAAAAACCAAAGTGCTATTTTCAAATGTATGAACACATCTACAAATATGAAATATTATTTTTTTCTTTAGGCACAGTTTTTTGTTTCTCATTGCCTTCTCTGATCATCCATATCTGTCTCACCCTCTGATGTTGTTTCTCTAGCTCCTTAATTCGCTGCAGGTGCTGCAGTCGGCTGCTCTCAGCATTTTGCCTCTGACACTTCAGCTCCTCTTGCATCTGCTTCAGACGCTGCTCAGCTCCTGATGCCTGCCACACATAAACATGACATACACAAATATGCCTTTTTGTTTGAATTAATGTGTGTATATGTGTGTTAAAGTTCTGCATTTGATATTTATATTTTGAGAACACAGCATAACTAATCTAAAGCTAAACTGCAGGCAAAAGTGGCCCAAATCCTTTTTTCCCCCCTCAAGATAAGTGTCCTAGCATGAGAGGCGCTGGCAGATGTAATCAAAAGAATGCATTGACACACTAAAATTTTGGATGAAATCTGTTTCCGCAAAGCTGCTCACGTCATGTGTCCCACCACTCTCGGGTCGTACACATCCACACACATCAGTGTACAGATGTGGCAGCCGTCACAAAACAAAAGTCCAATGTTAAAATCTTTTTCTACATCCTTCTTCTCAATATCATTTGCTTATAAGTTTTTTGGCTTTCACTGCACTGCAGCTTCAAAATAAAATCATAAAGGCTCACTTCAGCTGCACCCATTTTTATTTTCCGTGCTGTTGTTTTTATTGTTCTTCTGCACACGTGGCTCACTTCAGGGCTGTGGCCAATTCACATTTGAGCCTGATGTCACATTTTAAAAATGGTGTGAACAAACACACCAAAAAAATCATATCTCCGCCAAAAATCAGAATTGAACATTAGAAGCCGCAGTCTGAACGTAGCCTAAACAAGCGAGATAATTAGTATGAGCAAATGCAGCCACTCCCAGTCTTTCCTCTGCAGTGTGCATTGTTTGCTAAAAGGTCCAATTTCAAATTCAACAAGAGTAGAAGTTCCTCATCATAACTGATTGTGCAACAAGTGAAATATTCCCAACATGTCTGTTAATTTAAAGGAATTCAAAGAGAAATGTGTTGACATTCGAGGCCTCTTTTTATGACAAAAACTACATAACTTTAGGATAATACAGATGATCAGGGTCAGTTAGTAAGCATCAGTTTGCAAACACCACCAGTAACATCAGTAGCAAAGGTAGTGTGTGCTTTTACCCGTTCGTTCTCCTGGGTTATGCGTGTGTGTGTTTTCTGCAGGTTGAGCTCCTTGGCGGCGAGCTCCCTCTTGCATTGCACCAGTTCATTCTGAGTCGCCTTCAACATACTGTTCTTCACAGACAGCTCCTCTTCCAGAGAAGACACGTGACTTTGAATTTCTGATAGAGAGGAAAAACACATGAATGAACCTGACACACAGAGATGTGTACTAGTAAATAACCTTATTTAGATATAAACCAGGTCTTATTTAAATACATCATAACTCCAAAACTGAAACTAAATGCTTGAAAGAGACCAGTAAAGTACAGCTTGAAACCATCAATAGTGGACTGGGACAACATGTCTTTGAATAAACAAACATGAAGTCAATTCATGGGAGATTTTAGGTCACACAATAGAATACTGGTGAACATACTGTACTCATTGTTTTTAAATCTGTGTTGTATTAATCTGTATTAAGTGGGCGTTTTGAAGACAACCCTGCCTTTAAAGAGTTTCTCATCTTTTAATGTCTTAAAGAGTTTGTGTTTTGTGAGTTTGTGCCTGTGTTTGTGAAAGCTTCAACGTATTTACTACAAATTACATACAGCTTATATTACTGCTTCAAACCTTCCATATTGAGATTTTTTTTTTATATTTCAAAGGTTTCTAAATGAGGAAGAGGAACTTTGTGTAGAAAATAAACATCATCAGTAAGAATTTGATTTAAAAATGGATTTCTTACAGCTGACCATGAACAGTCAACAACATAGCAACAACACACACAAATGAGGTCGATCTATACAGACTGGCTCACTGACGACAGCTGTTCTCACTTTGTATGATACACTCTCACCAACACTGCAGATGCCAGACCTTCCAAAGCCAGTGAGTACATTCATATTCTTCCTGTCCATATCTTTTCCCTGATCCTTAAAAATGTTTGGTGTCATCATTAAACATTTTATTTTAAAAAAAAAGTGCACAATAAAGTATTCATACTTATTTCCACCATCTTCACTTAAGTGAAAACATATTTTATAATGTTTCTACCATTTACTACATCTCTATTAATTTAACAATTTAATGTATCATTATTATAATAAAAACCTACAGTTGTTTACTATAATCTTAAATTTACCCTATACAGCATCACTGTGAATGAAACCTGAATAAAATTCTGTATCTGTGACTTAAATTATTAAACTGAGGAGGAGCAGCAAAACACAGCAGCAAAAACCAGTAAAAGCAGCACCTAAACTAAACACCGCACCACCCCTACCCAGCTGTGTCCCAGCAGCTAAAAGAAGCACAGTGGACCGTCTCCTTCCTCCCCTGAATAAACACACATAGCTGAGAGAAAGATGAGTGTTATATCACAATTACAAAGTGTACAAAGAGACACCCTCCATCACGAAGTTGGCCTGGAAGCAGACAAAGGAGTCTCCAGCTGAGCCTATGATTTCTACACAGAGTCTTACGTAACAAGTGTTACTGAGGTTATACAGAGTACATGAGATGCAGCATTGCTTCACTTACAGTACACTGACTTTGCTGAGGTTGTCCCAGAAGAACCAAACATTAAAATCATTTCCTAATTTGGTCTTATTACTCAGTATATCATATGTGCTAATCCTCCATGTCAAAAACCTCCATTGTTGTCCAAACTATTAAAAATGACCCAACATTGCACTAGGCTCCTTTATATTAATAAATCACAAATAAACTAAGTACCCAAGGGATAAAGTGAAACATTAACACTTTTCTTATTTTCATTGAATAAGATGACATTAAATGTCAACATGAACAACACTGTAAATAACACTAGTCTTCTTATTACAGGACCTCCACAATCACACTTTCGCTAATAATCTGTAGCCAACTCTGAATTATTCTGCAGAGTTTGCTGGCTGGTCTCAGGCAAAATTCAAGACCAGCTGCAACTGAGCTTTTGCTGCTGTGACCTACAGGCATTGGATTGACTTTCCTATTGACATAAGGTTATCAGCAATGTTGACTTTTATAAACAGCATCTGAAAAGCTATTTGTCTGATATTGTTTCTACTGATGGCTGTAGGATCTTGCATTGGAGCCAATCCAAAACCAAATTAAAAGCAATGACTTATGAAAACAAAGGTCTGTCTCACAATATAAAGATACTGAATTAAAGCATTCAAACAGTAGAACCCATAACTTGTGTTAACATCAGTCCATGCTAGGTCTAGGTCTTACCAAGTACAATTATCCAATTAACGTTTGTTGACACTCACTGTCTGTCTCTGTCCTGGGGTCCTTCTCCCTCCCACAGACCCTCTGCTCTGACTGGTGCGTGAGGGGTGTCAAGGGAGATGAAGGGGTTTGTCGTCTGGCTGCTGGCCTGGACTCATCCCGCTCCCACGGAAAGGCAGCCAAAGGAGTGGAGAAGGTCTCTGATTGTGGCGTACTCCTGTAGTGCTGTCGTGGCACCGAAGCCGTGGGCATATCCGAGAACTGGAGCCGCTGCTGAAAAGAGAGGAATTAGATAAAGAAAACAGAGGACATTTAATTTACAAACAACAGTGTTTCAGGGTTGAATGTATTTTTATTTTTTTTAAAGAATACTCATTCCTGTTGTAGTCACAAATAGAAATTTTAGTCAAATACCTTTTGAACATGAGGAAAGAGTGTGGAGTTTAAGAAAAATAACAGATCAGGTGTAAAGTGTAATTCTTTTTCTTTCATTTTCATTTTTAACCTCAAACAAAGGCCTAAGGCGAAGTTTATATTGTCAACAGATCCCAAGACCGAAACCAGGAATAATGCGGCCCTCCTAACAACAATTTAGAACATCAGTGACACATTTATGTGATGGAAGCTATTCGCCTTCATTATAACCAACATGGATGTTGTAGTTACTTTGACTCCACATACACAGCTCTGCTACTTAAACAACTTAGCACACCAAATGAAATTAACTTCATTCTGCTTGAATAAGGTTTGCTAAAAATGAAGGGAACTGCTCCTGCCTTAACAATATGAGCTATAGACTTAGAAGTCAAACAGAATTAGGAGACTAGCAGGGCCTCTAAATGATGTTTTGTGAATATGAGAAAACAAACAGAATGATGCCAGCCTTACCAGTGACCTGTCTGGGAAGGTATAGAAGTTGATGGTTTTCTTTTCCAAAACTGATGTGTTTATAATAATTTTTGGAAAACAGTGGAGCTCTACAGTACACACAAATAAGCTAAACCAGGCTGGGAATTCAGAGAGATGGCAGTGAGTAAACACAATTCAATGTTGGTTTGTTTGTCTGTATGCAATATAAAAAAAGAGATCTATAGCTTTAAGCCTCAAAATCCACATTAATTTTGAACCACCTACACACAGCTAAGCGTATGCACATGCTGGTACTTACTCGGATGTGAAGTGCCCGGCTCTGTCCTTCATCTTGCTGACCTGGTCTCTCCTCCTTTCTACTCCCTGCAGGGCAAAAACACAGCATATGAACTGGACTTAGGAGCTAAAAAGAATCATGAAACCCAAACGGAAACAGCAGTGATGAAAAACAACTGGTTTGCTAAAAACAGAGGAAGAAATAAATACAGCAGTGTAGGGTTGGGGAAGGATAGAGACTGAGGAAATTTATTTATAACTACTCTGCTCACTTGGGAGTCTTGTGGTTTTCTGTTTAATTTTCCAAACCGGATAGTGCATTAATGTCAGGATCAAAACCATCAAAGAATAAACATTGGACATATAAAGTTATAGGATTGTACCATTTTGTTCCCAGGATGAGGGTGTATTCCAGCAGGGTGTAGAAAACACAGTGGTATCTGTTGGCCTGCAGCTGTTCTGCAGCTTCTCCAGCTCAGCCTCCAGCCTGCCATAGACATGGAGAAACAGAGGGAAAGAGTTCAGTGTGGGCAAAAAACTGGGAATGAACCAGGTCAGATACAACAGAGAATGTTAACGGTAGGTCTTTTTATAAGGAACCATTAACACTTACTAATGAAAAAAACTTCAGTTTCATTTCCTCTAAAAATCAAAGCAAAGAAACTTTCTATGTAGGAAAAGTATTAGGAGATAAAACAACATGGTAAAAGGAACCATTCTCACTGGTGTCAATAAATGTTACTGTGCACACAGTAGCAACAAATTAACAGATACAAACAGATTTTTACACTAGAACATGGACAAATCCACAAATTTTTGCTGGTGTCATCTCAGAACAATGACATGACGCTGCATAATCTGTTCTTTCAGTATCATCGCTCAGTGAAATTTTAAGTAAGGATATTTGCATAACAAACTGCATTTCACTTATATGTTTAAATTCACTAACTGTTAAAAGTAAAAAAATGTTCTACCTTTAATTAGAACAAAAATCCATAAAAAAAAATGAAAACAAACACACACAAGCCATTTTCAGACATGCAAAGGAACACTAAACTTCTCTAGACATTACCCAGAGGAGCTGTATGTGAGAACGCAAAGACCCAAGTCAGTCAGCCCAGATATTAAACAGTTATTATCCTACCAGCTCACTAGTACAAAGTCCGAGTAATGCTGAATATGTGCAAATACAGCAGCTAACTAGCTAAAGAATTCACAGCAGCTATCCCTCACCAAAACCAACAAGACCTTTTCTCAGAAAAACAACACAATTGTCTAGATACAGTTCATAAAGTATGTGGAAACAGTGGCTACAGATTAAAAAAAAAATATATATATATATATTTTCCAAGCTTAATTTCAATATTGCCAACCTTTTGACTTCCTGGGTGAGTTTGTTGTTGAGTGTGCGAGCAGAATCTAGTTGGCCCTCCAAAGAGCATACTTGGGCCTGCTTGGTTTGAAGCTCCTGGGTCAGGCGCTCACGGCTAGTCACTGCTGCCTTGGCCTCTTCCCGAACACTCTGGAGCTCTCTCCGCAAAGACTGGAGCTCCACACGCACCTCCTCATACTAGTCAAGAGAGTAAACACAAAGAGTTGAAGAAATTGAAGATTTGCATTATTTATTATTATTATTTATAATTAGCTGAGTTCTTATAAAGTGGACAACACGTCAATTTTTCTATGTAGCAATAAAAACTGTAAATGTACTAATCGTATGTTTACACTGAGCAAATAATGGCCACACAGATATATTTTGTGCAGCACCATAGTATAACTAAGAAACCAACAAGCTGTGCACCTTCACAGTTTGTTTTTCCTGGCTCGTATGAAGATTATCCAACTGCAGCTGTTTCTGCTTGTTCTCTCTGGACAGTCGCTCATGTTGGACCTGAAGCTCCTTCACTTTTTGCAGGACCCGTCCAGACAGCCCCACCGTCCAGTCCTCCTCAGCCCAGCTCATCTTTCTCTGCCTGGGCCTGATAAGATGTGAAAGTACCACAAAAAAAAAACAACAAAACAAAACAAAAACTTTACTTGTGGATTTTTAGTTTGCCTACATTACTTTTAATTCTAAAGCGCAACTTGTAAAAATTTGGCGTGGCTGATTGTGCCAGCTGACCTGAAATATTCCGGCGTGACAGATCCAGAATTACACTGTTCCCGGAGTCATGTGAGCTAAACAACCAGCAACACATTCAGTCTGAAACAAAAAGGAAGCACATGCCTGTTAAATTAGGTGCAGGTAAATCTATGTCAATGTGTTGTAATAGATCCAATCCACACCACATGCATTTAGACACGTTATAATCATCTGTGCCTCAGGCAGCGTATCCTGTCTTGAATGTGTTATGTTGCTAAGGCTTTGATGCCTCAGGGAGATGATGGTTGTCACCGCTGGGCAGCTGTGACTCAGTGTTTTCCAACACAAACCGCCTCAATGTTCCAACAGCACTTCGATTTGAAAATAAATCGTCTGCAGTAACATAGATCACATCTGACAACTCTACAAACACTGTTCTTTACGAAAACTGCGTACGTACGTGTAAAAAAATGTGGACACATAAGCGGTTCAAATGCGAACATGGAATGTAGAAAAGCCTGATCGAAATAAGGGCCTGACGAAACGTGTGAGGTTTATTCTGCACTCAGTTTTGACATGCACTCCAGCCTCAGGGTTATTAACAGTGACTCCAGTCAGTTTCTCTCATAGCTCACAGATTACATCACTGTGTCTGTAGTTTCTGCAAACAACAATGGCAGAAACATTCAACTCCACAGACAGGTGTGTTATAGGCCCGTCACACAATACCGAGAGGCTACAAACCCTGTACAGTAACACTTTTGTATAGAGTGTAATTTCATTAGCTAAACATGATATGCCTGACATTATTGAGAAATATATACTAAAAATAAGATGCCATTTGGTTTAGGGTTGAAACTATTGAATCTGTACATTATTTTTGTTATTCATCAAATTATGTTTTAAAACATCAGAAAATGATTAACAGTGTAATTTTGAGAAGCAAGACCAGAGAAGTTTTAATCAATTAATTCAATGTGGTTTGCAACAATCTAATTTATCCAAAAATTAGACATTTTCAGGGAGAGAACAATAATGTCCTGCACTTTCCATCAGTGATGCTTTCACAATCAACAACCATTTATCATTTTATAAAACATGTCAGATGTTCCCCTGACTTTGTAACATCAGCGGTTTTATCCAGCTGGAGACCGTTGAGGCAGGTCCCACTGCTCTGTTCTCACGTTTCCTGTTCATCTCTACCGTAAATTTTTAAAACACAGGAAAAATACCATATACAATCTTTGGGTGCAGACAGTTGACATACAGTAAACACAGCAGAGATCTTGTCAAAACAATTGCACCATAAAAAATAACACCTGCATGACATTGCTCAATATAAAAACAATATATAAACACAGCTGCTCTTAATGTAACAGGAATTGGAGTTAAGAAGAGGCATCTTGCTTTTAGACCTGCAACATTTGCCTGAATTAAGGAAAATAAAAATATGTCTTAATAACCGACCCATTGTTTCAGTAATTTCTCTAACAAAAAGGTCAAACGTTTTCTGGTTTCAGTTTCTTAAAAGTAACAACTTGAGGCTCTTTTTACTATGAAAGTCAAGTAAATATCTTAAGGGTTTGAACTATTAATAAGACAAATTATACAAGATCAGTGAAGACAACACAAAAAAGCTCTCAAGTCTGCCCAGGACAAAGGAGTCGTACAGGTTTTTGAACTTAGCCAACAGACCAAAACATAAGACTGGAAGAACAAAGAGTGGGAAAAGTTCACATTGAGGAAGCTGGCACAATCAAATGTTCCTTCATACTGGCCCCTCATTCATGTGTTATCTTCATATTCATTCTCCAGTTAAAGGTATATACTTAGAAAGTGCGTTTTATGTACATTTGCACATGTGAATGCACATCTTTCCTAATCTACATCTGTGATTCTTTCAAGATGTTTGTTTTTATATTAGAATTTTGCACAACATAAACATAATAAATTAACTGTATAATTGTACTTTTTTTCAGATTTTGGATAACTTTATATCACATTCATTAAACTAAAGGACGTTAACTCTTCTTTCTTAATAAATGTAGTAGAGTAGAAGTAGCAACTAGCGGGTTTGGTGAGAGGTGGAGGGGGAGACCCTGATGTTAGACCCTGGCCTGTGCTGAGCCACCTTCTGATCACGAGGTTCAAACACAACAAAGTTAACGAGGAACGTACAAAGAGCGAAATGTGTGTCCTCCATGAACTGTGTCACTGAGCGAACCAGGACAAGACCGTGTCCATTTGACGTTACCAAACACAAACCTGTCCATTGCCTCCTCAGTGACTGACAACTAACCTAGCAATGATGCTACAAGCTAACCGCACACTGCAGCTACTTACCACTCACTCTCTCTGCTGAGTTACAAAGGCGCCAGCCGCCGGGGACTCTCACACAAAGCTGTGACAGAGCTGTGACACCGCTGTTAATGGAGAAACAACACTCTCGATGTTTTCACTTTAACAAGGCGCTGGCTCTGAACAGAACCGGGCTAACACCGAGCGCTAACTGACAGTTTTCGTATGTGGCACGAGAAGCCGCGCGCGTCTCGTACAGCTGACGGAGAACGGACAGAAGGGCACGAGGCGGGGCGGGGCGGGGGCGAGTGACGTAGCCGCGGAATGTTTTGGGAAAAGTCCTCGCGCAGGGGGGGTGACCCTCTGATGACCTCTAGTGACAACATCTGTCCAAACACTACAGCAGCTTCAGGTACGGGCGTCTTCTGATCATCCTGCTGCTTCACATGTTTGTTTCGAAATGTCGGATTTCACCGAGTCGTGATGTGTAAATAGATTTTGTATTTATGTAACTCCACACGTGTTTTTTTGAGATCTATGTTGTTTTGCATGGTGCCTGATAAACAAGCGTAGAAGAAGAAGAAGAAGAAGAATCAATATTGTCTAATGGTAAGTAACTTAACTAAGTATAGCCACTTAGTCAATAGCTGTACTTAAATATTTTTTAAGTAAAGTGTATATTTATTTTTATTTAAAATTTTAATACTGTCTAAGTAAATTATTTTCTCACTGAAGTAAATTTTGCAGCATGAACATAGTATTTCAAGTAAAGTGGTACGTATTCTTGTCCTTATACTTTTGCTCTAACATCTTTGCTAGAACCGTGAAATCAATTCTGCAAATGTCAATTTAACCTTTAACCTTGTGTTATTGCAACTCTCTGTGCTGTTGCTTCATGAGAAACAGTCTGGTCGCATTTATGGCTTCTTCATTGTGGCATGTTAGGTATGTGACTTACCTGTTTATAAGTAAGATTACTGCTTGCCCTACAACATCCACAGATAAGACAGACATGTACTTAAAGTACAAAGTACAAGAATTCCACTAGTGTAAACACTTTTAAACACTATTGAATTTAATGTTATTGACAACATGAACATTCAAACCTTGTCAAGACTTTTTCCACATGTCATCATATACAATGTTTCTACAGAAATTTGGAGAGAATGACTCCAAAAACCTAATTTAAATATTTCAAATGAAAAAAAACCATCAATGTCAATTCCATTTCTTCTATTCAGAAAGTCCCCTTTTAGTTTGTAACAATAAAAAAGCAAATATTTTGTAAAAAACAAATATTTTTACAGTGGACCCATTTCTGCAGAAAAGTTCCTGTGCTTGTGGTGTAGAGGTTGTCCCCAGTCTCCCTCTGTCATATCTTTTTAATCAGCTCATAAAATTAAAATTATGTTACTTAATATGATGAACGGATGATTCTCAATTAAAAACACAACATCTTTAATTTCAACAGTTTTCACACAAAAATAAAAGTGATGCACAGATGAAGCGTTATGAAGTTTAGACTTTCTTTATTTCATTCACTTCTGAAAGCCATTAAATATTGGAGCTGTAAAAAAGTTTGTTTACAGTTACTTCATTCATATAAATTGTTAATAAACAGATGCTATTTTGTATTTTGTGTTGGTGTAGATCTTTTCTGGGTGTGGACTTTTCTTCGGTCTGTATGAGAGCAACTGCAAAAAGGCAAAACAATTTCCCTCTGGGACTAATAAAGTGTTTTGAATCTTAAATCTTGAATTGAATTACATTACAAAGCCAAAGCACACTTGCCCTCCAGTCATCACCCTGCTTTCAGTGATAAACTGTGTCTCATACTCTCGTTTTTTCAACAAACAACTTGTTAAATATTATTCACTGAAAGATTCTGGATCTTTCTTTTTGAATCTACATGTATTGTAGATTTTTAAAAATAAGTTGACACCATGAAACCTATGTTCATTGTTTGTGTGCTGAAAGTAAAAATAGTACACCTCGCGCTTTTTAAGGTTAACTATTAAACTGTTTATTAGACGTCATTAGTCATAAATCATGCTTATATGATTCACATCTTCAAATTTTACTGTTTTACTGTACAGAGGGGTAAAATATCAGTAATATTTATTTTTGAAAGAAGAAGAACTTTTTTGTACTTCATTAGTGTAGTTAAGGTCCAGTCCAGAGTCACTGTGGATAACTTTGTGGTTGATAATGATGTAAAGTTTAATGTAAGTCCTAACATGATTGGAGGATGATGTTCTTTAAAAAATGATATTAATTTTTATATTTTATTAATTTTAACATTGTGACTTGATATCAAGTGGAAATATTAATATATAATGTCATTCTAGTATTTTTAAATGCCAAAAAGTTTTATTTTTGCTATGTGCAGCAAATTATATGGTGCTTTTGAATTTGTTTAAAAAAAAAGTGTGGAATTCTTGAATCTTTCTTTTAAAGGATGATATCAGGTACATGTAACCACAAATAACACAAATAATGTGCCATTCATAGAAAAAAACTCACTACACTCCAACCAAGCGGCTGTGAGGCTCTTCAGATGCCAAAAGCTAAAGGTATTGTTTGTGCAAAAAGTGATGCAATGTGAATAAAAATCTAAATTTCAGGTATAAATGCAAGATGTGATGCTGATGACGGTCTTCTGGACAAAAACAATGGACTATTAAAATTACTCGAAGAGCACAATAGGAATTCATCCAGAAGGTCATAAAAGATCCCAGAACAACAACTAAAGAACTTCAGGCCTCAGTTGCCTCAGTTAAGGTCAGAAAGAGACTGGGCAAAAACGGTAACCATGGTTCCAGAGGCGGTAGCCACCAAAAAGAACAGAAAGGATCGCCTCACAAAACATCTTCTGACTTTTGATCAAATATTTAGTGGACTGATGAGACAAAAGTTGAGCTTTGTGTCCCGTTACATCTGATATCATATCAACAGTCAAACATGGTGGTGGTAGTGTGACAGTCGGGACCTGGATGACTATTATGTATGCCATAATTGATACTCAAGCACACATGGGTTAAGCAGCAGGACAATGATCCAAAACACACCAGCAAATCCACCTCTGAATGGCTCAAAGAAAAACAACAACAATAACAACAACAGAACAAAATTAAGGTTTTGGACTGGCCTAGTCAAAGTGCAGACTTAAATCTGATTCAGATGCTGTGGCATGACCTTAAACAGGCTGTTCATGCTAGAAAACCCTCCAGTGTGGCTAAATTAAAACAATTCTGCAAGGAAGAGTGGGACAAAATTCCTCCACAGCGATGTAAAAGACTCATTGCCAGTTATCACAAACCCCTGATTGCAGAACCTGTTAGGGGGCAGTTACTTAGGGCCAGGCAGGTTTGGGCAGCTTTTTTCCCTTAAAAAAATGAAATCATTATTTAAAAACTGATATTTACTTGGGTTATTTTTGTGTAATCTTAAAATGTGTTTGCTGATCTAAATTATTTAAGTATGATAAATATGCAAACAACTAAACAAATCAAGAAGGGGGCAATATAGCATATAGCAGAGAATTAAAATATCTATTTAAGTGCAGTCAATGTGCTTAATTACTTTGTACCAGTGTTTTTGCAGGTTGAAGACACAGTTTCCAGACCAAATGGTAAAACTAATTTATATGGTTAGTTTTTATTGTGCAGCAGATAAATCAGAGTGCATCATCAAATAATCATGAATAAAAAGATGATATCTTAGCTACTTGTAGCCTAATTCCCTCTATGAAAACCTGGAAGTCTTATGTTGTCAGATGTCAGAGGACAATAATGGAATTAAACTTTTAGTTTTTATTGTGCCGTTATCTCTACTGATCATAGCTGCTGCCACGTTGTAGCATGTTTATTTATGAATAAATTCAATGAGTTTGGTTACAGTAATAACAGCACCCACAGTAGACAACTGTAATTAGATTATAATAGTCATTACAACCACTCATGCTTCCCAGTAGGCTGTGGATTTGAACATAATCTGGGATTTGGTGGCTCAGTGCTGAGTGGTGCGGAAACCCAGGAACTAGCCTGCAGTTACCTTACATTGAATACCATAAAATAGCTGGTGGGACAGACTGCTAACGCCTGAAAGCGTGAGAAAGTGGGATTAGTTGCATCACGGTGTGGCCACAACAGCCTGGTAATAACGTACATGTCTGTACATGGGGAATCCGTTTTTCACCTCCAGTCTGTTGTTTTCAAAGGGGGTGTCATGGCATAAAGTACGCTGGTTAAAATTTCAGGACTGTCCAGGAATGTTTTGTCCAGACACTGTGGAGGTGATTTGATGTTTCTTTCAGAAAAGCTGTAGCCATCCTGCTTGTATACATGAGCTGAAACCTTCGCAATTTTTAACCTACACTTAAAAATATGCAGTTAGGAAACATGCAAGATAAAAGTGGTAAATGTGAAATAATATGCCTTAATTAACCAATATTTCCATGCTGTTATGTAAATACCCCACCTGAACACTGATACCTCCTCGCCCAGGTGTACACTCATGCCATGAGGTAAGCTCTTCTCGTCATTTGTTCTTTATTAATACAGGATTACATTTATTCTCAATCCCGAACTCACACGCGCTCCTCGCTAAAGTACACGCACTGTCTGCCAGTGGACCGTCACAGGTAGCGAGGCAGTCAGGTAGCTGTGTGCCACCAGCTGGTGTCAGAGGAGTTTCTTCTGTTTTGGCTCTGACAAGCTGATGGAGGGCTGCTGTCCATCTGTTTGCTAACGGAGACTTTACCACACAACAGCAGGACTTCTGTAGGACAATAATCCACTGGAGATTAGTAAGAGTGAGATTTCTAAGGAAGGTAAGACAACAATTAAACTTCTGTTATTTAAAGCAGGACAAAAGCTATTTGTATTCACACGTGCACTGCTGTAGTTATCATGAGTCAAGTTTACTTAAACACAGTTCATACTGATTAAAGGGTTCTGGCATGAAGATTACACAGTATTTCAACATTTTAGTTTTGAAGCTTTAGCTTCAGGAGGTGTAACCGAGTCATTTAATCCTAAAATGCACTACGGTTCCTCCACAGATTGACGGCTGAGGTGTTTGTGTCACATTTTGCTTTGTCTTTATGCTCAAATTTAACTGCACAATTCTACAACTCTAATGTGAACTAGTTTAAAGTCACAATTGTTGGGATAACAATTTTTTTTTTTCATAACTGTCCACCGATTCTTCCCAGATGTTTCCTTGGTCTGCAGTCTTCTCCCTTGAGCCTAAAGTGCCCGGCCATCGCACCACTGAGGAGCTGGTAACCAATACTCTGATGTTGGAGCTGGGGGCCATGGTGAAGCGCACAGAACGTATCCGTTTAGAGCGGGCCACAGAGGGACGACGACGTCGGCGCAGCTCCTCTTCCACAGCTGACTACAGCTGGCTGGCCAGCAACCCAACTCCACAGCCCTATGAGCTGACCCCCAACGACCTGCTGGAGCTGCAGGACCTCTGTGCCAAGATCCCTCCTGCACAGTGTGGCCCTGTCATTGTCAGGTGAGCAAGTCAGACATAGTGGTGACACTAATTAGCACAGACAGGCGTGGCTTTTAGTGAAACTGAGAGTAGGAGCTCAGTTATAAAAGAAAGTGAGATTCAGACATGTATAAAATGTAGAGAATGGAGACAGAGACAATAAAAGAGAGAGTGAGACAGGCTGAAACACAGACAGCAAGGGGAAAGAGCTGAGAAGTACAAGCCTAGAATATGAAAAAGTAAAACCCAATCAGAGACTGTTCTGCCCTGCTCATTGTCTGACCACTGTTGGCCTTGTTTGTTTTGTCTTCATTGTAAAGCACTTTGTAATTATGTGTTTTCTGGAATAATAATGATCACAATTATTCATCCCACTGCAGGTTTAGGAGGCTGGTGTCACAGATGGAGCCTGAGGTTCATGAGGTCCCCCGGCTGTTTCGCTCAGTGCTGCGTGACTGCGTGGACGAGGTCAACGGAAATGAAGAGGTTCAGACAGACATGGTGTTCGAGAAGCAGCAGCGCAGCAAGAGCCTCTCGTTTGTTAATTTCCGCACAAAGTTTCGCACAGGGCATTTCTTCAAGGGCAGTGGCGTGAGAGGCTCCAGGGGGAATCTGCAGCAACAGGTGGATTGGTCAGACGAGGAGGAGGATGGAGAAGGGGAGGAGGAGGCCATCAAGGCCAGGGCCAGGAGGGGAAGGAGCAAGAGCATGCCAGAGATCACCCCTGTGGAGCAGAGTGCTCAGGGGTGAGAGATGGGAGGAAAAGGCAAGGGAACAGTGGGAGGGAGGGGATGGAGTGCCTGTTGAAATGTTCTGGCAGGAAGAGAAAATTGTGTCACTGAGAAGAGGGAGGGAAAGTGAGCCAAAATTATCAGCGTAAATATAATGAGGGAAGAAAAACATAACGATGGAAGGAGAGGCAGAAGGAGGAGGACAGAATAGATTTTCAAAAAATTTGCAAGATTTGTCTTCCCTTATCATTTGGCATCTCTCAAAAGGAAAAAAAGTCAAGAGAGAAGAGAGAGGGCTCAAAACATTTATTCACTTTCAGGAAAACTCTCTACTATCTAGTACTCAAGGTCCCCAAAACCCTACTGATGTGGTTTTAAGATGTCTGAAGCAGAATGGTTAAGATTTTGTTGTGCTGACGGGTCTAATAGCCTTTAGCCATCATATTCAGTTAGCATCATGCTAACGTCCTATTGTACAATGAGAATGATGAGGCTGCTGACACTGAGCAGGAATATTATTCACCACCTATTACATCGTAGTTCGTTGTCTTTGTTAATTAGCTTTAAACAGTGATTTGATCACCAGCCAGCCATAAGATCACCAGAGTTATTACAATTCATGCATTAAATGTTATGACATTACATCCAGCTGGCTGCTTTTCACTGAGTAACGCAAACGTGAATCTAATGGCGAACGGGAAATCAAATAAATGATGCAAGGGCTCCTGATGAATGTTTCACAAACTGTCCCTTTAATGAGGTTATGTAACAGACAGGAAGGTCTTCTGTGGTAGATGGGTGGAGGGTGGGGTGTGGGAGCTCAGCTTGTCTGGACATTCAGCTGCCAGTTTGGTTCTGGATCACCAGCTCAGTTAGTGGGTGCTCTCATAGTGTGTCCATCAGGCAAATCCTTGCAGCCAGGAAATAACTAGAATGATCTATAATTTTTTATTGTGAATATTGTGACATATACAATGTTCTCATCACATCACTATACAATTAAAACATTGCTTTTTTCAAAAAATGTTGTTTTTAGTTTGTTTGTTTGTTTAGGTTTAAACCCAATGCCAAAAAAGTGTTACGTTGATTTTGGTTTTGTACATTTTTCAAGTATCGAAGACCAAAAAGGAATGAAAGATTTATTGTATCACATTATTGCGGTTGATAATGATGAATAATGAATAAATGAAAGGGGAAAATGCAGAGCTGATTAGCACCTCTGGCCTCATAGAGCAGCGCGGCTATTTTTATCACTGCTGACTAATCCTCTTATCTAAAGAAAATCTCGGACATGAATGCCTGCGTCCCATTATTATTTTATTAATGTGCACGTTCTTATCAGTACATCATTACTATTTGCACTTTATACACTGAAGTCAAGGCATTTGGCTAAAAAAAAAAAAAAAAACAGACGGGAAAAATAGTAAGAATGTTTTCTTTCTTCTTTAAAAGCTGTGGTCATCATAATAAGCTACTGTACACTACATTAAGAGGGAAGCAACTACAACAGTGACATCCAATCAGACACTTCCAGGGTATCTGGCTGATGGAGTCACTTCATTAGTGGGTCTTCACAACCAGCAGAACCCCTTCATAAGCACCGATGTCAAACCTGGATCCAGATGCTCATTTAACTCTCCCCGAGCCCTGAATATGCACTTTTCCAACCACTCAACCTGTCTGATGGCTGAAGACAAACAGTTTCATTTAAAACAATGTTGCTAAGTATCAACAGTTCGTACAGCTCGTGCCTGAATTATACCAGCGTACGTCCCTTGAGCTGGCTGTAGGACACGAAAGCCTGAACCCCAGCGAGTGTCTTCATATTGTCACAGTTCAACAGTACCATTTGGCAAATAAACTTTGAAAGCAAAACAGTATATAACTGGATAAAATATTTCACATCTGAACTGAAGGGTGGTAAGTGCAGAACTGTTTGTAAATAAGACACAGCCATGCTCTTTAGTAAAAAGTAAATCAACTTAAACTGAGAAGTGAGAGAGTCTGAGGATAAACTCCAATCCTGTTGTTTGGCTTTGAAACTGATGTGCAAAGAGGAGTGGGCAAGAAAAAAATAAAATTTAAATTAAAAAGACAGTTTGCAGAATCAAACCATTAAATTATAGCCATTTGGATTAAACGCTTATGAAGAGTTTGTCAAAGTACACTATAGAGCAGCAGCTCTCTCTATACAAAGTGGGGATTTTAGATAATTTATTCTTTTTATTTGAAGCGTAGAGTTCTCTAAGTGAAGAGTTCAACATCTTCATTCTTCACTGAATTGAGATGGAGGATCTGTTGCTTGGGAATAACTGACCAGTCTATATTCATCTGTGTGGATCCCAAGTCTCCATCAAATCACGTCTTTGACACAGAAGCCTGTCCTTTAAATATGTTGATTAGACCCATCGTCTTCATCCAGTTTTAGTTTCCCCCCCATCATTTGATGTCCCATTCCCTCCCCTCGGCTGCTTCTCTTTTCTTTTAGGCAAAGAAGACGACAAAGATGATGAAGAAGATGACGAGGACGAGAAAGATCTTGATCATCAACCAGCGGTTGGAGGAGACTGACTGGAAATATTTGAGGATCTCTGTGTGAGCAGCCTCCACATTGAGCTGGGTGTCCTCCACGTTAGCATCAATCCTGTAGGAGGAGATCAGAGAAAAAAAGTTACTTTCTAAATACAGTACATGGTTGCTCAGCCAAAAACAAAAGAGGGTATAAATTATATGTCCATGTAAAATAATATTACAGATTATACAAATAAAGGAAGAACAATGCATTTCTTATACATTTACTTGTTCTTCTTGTGTTACTGATATTAAAAAATCCCTAGTAAATTGTTTATGACATATCACCAGCTCTGATAAAATACACACGATAAAATTTTACGTGAACAGACGTTTTTGCAGAAAACCATGTAAGATCAGCATCAATCACATGTTTATTGGATTATTTCCAGCTTTTATCTACAGTTTATGGCTTGTAAAAACTTTCTTTAACCCAGTAATTGTATCTCCATCTTACCTCTGAACGGTCTCCTCTTGTTCCTTGACCATATGTGCCAGCTGCTGGAATATCGAGCCCAGTTCCACGATGGTGCTCTCGATGTTCTGCATGGTGTCCGCTCGGCTCTGGATGTATGAGTCCTGTAATGACACAGCCATCAGGCCCACGTTAAAGCACGAACAGGAGCATGGCTTAAATACTTCTTCTCATCAAAAGCGAACAAATTGCGGAGACATTCTTAAACCTACGCTAACATTTCAGCTTTCTCCGTCTATCTGACTTTGACAAATACATAACAGTCTACCTGCTCATCAATAAGCTGGAGTTGCAAGGGATTACTCTGAGAGTCCATATCAATGGCCACATCCCCCAGACTCCGGGACTCATCCTGCATCAGGACCGAGCTCTCTGAAAGGAGACAACAAGCACAACACAAACACATGTTCAACACAATCAGACAGAAATCCTCAATGGTAGAGTGAAGAACAGCGGGCACATACAGTAGCTAGTTATACCCGCTGGGAGAGTCAAACGTTCCAGGGAAATACCTTTCAAATTTGAGGTTGTATAGCCCTGGTAGTCATTGCGCGGCTCGCGAGCTGCATGCGGCTCCTGGGCCCCTTTTTTGCGGCTCCCTAAAATATTTTTTAATTTTTGCATTATAGAGGACCAAATACAGTAATAATCATTCACAAGGACTTCGAGCAGTTCCCTACTACAACAGCTGTTCAAAAAGTACACTGCCAGTCAAAATGTTTCTGCATTTAGGGACTAAAATTCAACCAATCTACTCACTTTCAATGACCAATTAGCAAGTAAATAAGTAAATAATAACTTTTATTATTATAATGATGAGTAACGCTGTTTGCCTCCATGAGCGTTCCAATTTTACATCACCCACTTCTGTCAGAGACAAAAGCTCAATTTGTACATTATTACATACTGTACAGGTCAACTGCTGCAGGAGTCGAATTACAGTGATATGTTTTTTTCAGGCGTTTTAATCTGATACAAAGAATATCCATTAAAACGAAATTTAAAGTAGTTTTTAAAAATATCAGTTTATTTTATTATTGAACATTGACTATGAGTAGAATGTTTGAGATTTAGTCAATAAATGCGAAAATGCGGGCTGATTAATCAACATTTTACTGGCAGCGTAAAGATGCACAGGAAGCATCTTTAGAGGGTCTCTGATGAACGTGTTTAGGTCAAACGTTTAACTACTTGTTTAACGAAATGGTAAAATGAGCAGGAGCCAGACACTTCGAAAGTTGCCTCAAAGCCAAAACAAAGAAACAATAAAGGTGTGTTCACTCTTTTACACT
Source organism: Helostoma temminkii (assembly GCA_900302695.1). Lineage (NCBI taxonomy): Eukaryota > Metazoa > Chordata > Actinopteri > Anabantiformes > Helostomatidae > Helostoma > Helostoma temminkii. The sequence goes on from OMLM01008853.1 coordinate 58,704, forward strand.
GTGAAACTGCCACCACTGTTTTAATGTTAGATGAACAGATGATGAGTGGGCGGCTGGGAAATGTTCTAATTTTCAGAGGAATGCTGATGATGAGGACACAATGAGAGGGTGGCTTTGTGCTGCAAACTGTGCAACACTATGAAAACAGAATGAGACCAGAATATTACCAGAACATGTACAGTTACCTTTTACCTGTCTGTGCTGCAGCTGAGTCATTTTAAGTCAAATTCAACACTGAGGCAAATAAACAATATCAGTAAAAAGTGAACACGCCCTTATGGAGCTACAAAAACATGTTTTGTTTACCTGCTGGTGCCATTAGTTTAATATGAGACCCTTGTAAAACTCCTAATGAGCAACTACAGTACAAGCATGACAAGCTGGCTGCGAGGGACCAACTTACTGAAGTTGTTGGCCATCAGAGGCGAAGAAGAGGCAGGAGGCTGGGAAAACTGCTCTCTTCTGCTGCGCTGCTGCTTCAGGTTCTGCAGGAGAAGAGACAAATGATGGAGACAGTCAACGTGACTGAAAGGAAATCTTTCCCCGATTCATCTGTAATTTTGGTTTGAACATTTTTAACGATGCAGCAGAATCCATTCTCACCTCTGTTCTGACTTCTAGGACTGATTTGAAGTCATTGGACATTGAAGCCAGTTTGGACTGTGGAAAACCAAGGATACATTACACAAAGTGCAGCTTAATTCAGCTTTTGGTTACACAGCAATGTTGTGTGAATATATAATTAAAACCTTTTCTGGTGAAAAAATAAAGGTAAAAATACAATACAATAAAATACAACTACTTTCATGACATAAATATTTATTACACTTTCAACCAAAGTGCTTATCATCAACAATAATATATACAATAGAAGAAATAATAAAATAAAGTTTGTAATGCAAAATATCAGTTATGCTTGTTTCTTTAAACACTAATTTTAAACTAAAACTAAAATACAATGGAGACAAACGTACATTGGTTCATGCACCTCTCAGTGCCATCTTAGTACATTGGTCTCAATGCACATGTATAATACATAATTATTGTTACTGAATATACCTGTAATGACACCACTATAGTGTTGGAGTGGGTTTGGATATGTCGGCCACCAGGAGCTCCACGGGACCTCACCAAGTCCTGCAGCTGTGCTATCTGTTTGTTTAGACTGTTGATGTCCTAGAAACATGAACATACGACGCAGAAAACAGATTAGACATTTGCAAGAATGTACATCACTACTCTACACGTATTAATCTACAGTAAGTCCACAAAACCGCATTTCATATCAACAAATTAACTCACTTGTTTTATGATGTACGTTAGCTCCTCAATCTCTACTGCCTTGTCGTCAAATAGAGATTTTCTTTTTGCCACTGAAACATTAAAACAACAGCATGTAGAATCAGCACATTGGTCAACATCACACAAAACCACAGTAGTTTTCAAATACTCCTAAAATAATATTAATGTAACACTTACAAATAGTGAGCTTTTCCAGTTTGGCAAATGTATTGCTCAGGTCTTTTCCAATTCTCCTACAAGGAAAGGTTCAGGTAAATTTGTAGCTTTCTTGTAATTTTGGAAAATGCACTTGTACATATTATTCATACCAGGAATAAGAAAAGTCGATTATATATATTTTATCAGAGCTGTGTCTCTCATTATAGTAGGCAAGGGGGAATGAATCATATCAGTATTCTTATTCAAATCACAACAGGATGTGCTACACAAGTGCAATAAAGTTTGAATTCACATGCAATGCAGATCAAATCTAAATCAAATCTAAAACACACAAAAGAACAAGCACAGTCAGTAATTACATATAAAAAGCAATGAGGAACTTACTTGGCCATAACCGTAAAGTCACTGCGCTGCCTGAGAGCGTTGAGAGCTGGTTTACTGGGCTGTACTCCATTCTGCGAGGGGAGGTGAAAAGTAAATATGTGGTGAAAAGAAAAAAAACATAAAAATAGAAGGCTGTTGAATGAATGTGAAAATAAGACAATTGGTCTCCTCACTGCTGACTTAAGAGTCTCACAACAGGGGATTTACTGATCCCTTTTTTTTTGCTGATCTAAATATTTTAGTCAGTGTTTAAACTCCACACATTTGTTGGTTACATGATTAATTGCATTACTTTACTACTACTGCTATTACACCTACACTTTTATTTTTTAAAAGAAAAAAAATGTTCATTGGTGCTAGTAACTTGTGACTGTAGTCCATCTACTGGGCTATATTAATGAGGCTGATACCACATGATGTTTCTTATCATTTTAATTTATAATACTGCTATTCCAAAACATCAAGTACACTTGTTAAGGATCTCTGAAATGTGTCTATTGCAGGATATGTACTGATTGGGTCTTTTACAGTGAGAATAAACTTGTCAGTGCTCTCTGGTGGATGAAGTATGTCACTAATATGGGGCTTTCTAAATTACATCAAATGTCAAAATATACACAAATATCAATATCCTTCTGATAACTAGTACCCATGTTGGTTATGCTCTTTTTTCATATTGGGAATCATATTATGTCGCCTGTGGTGGATTTACAGTAAATAAGAAAACCAGTTTGTGTTTAACTTGAACCACACACAATGAGGAGGCTTTTTTTCATCTAGGTATTAACACATGTTGAAAAATCTGACAAAAACACTTAATATAACCTTTAGATATTTATGGATTTAGGAACCTCAGTTTCTGATTTTAGCAAAAAAAGTGATTCCTGTCTTTCAACAACTTCTTGTCATTATTTTGTGTCTCTTTGAGATAGTTATGTCGGCCTTTGTAATCTTTTGAAGGAGCCCTGTGACTTTCAAACAAGACAGACAGGCACGTCATGTCATACAGAGACTCTGGTCCAGCGGATATGCCTCGTCATGTTACTGAACTAAACAGGAACGTGAATCAATAAAGTGTCATCATTTGCGTGTGTTGATTAAATGACCATAGGCCTTATGCTAAATATGTACATTTTAAAATGGTGTCACTTCAGATGTTAGATAGATACTAAATTCCTCTGAGGAACCAGAGCGGGAAGTAAACATAGAACCAAAACCAAAAGTAACCAAACTAAAATTAATCAGCAAAAGCTACAGTGAAACCTGTGTACTTGGGATATAAATGCTATAAAGTTATACATATAATTTTTATATATCTTATCTGTGTTTTTTAGGCGTGTGTCTGTCCAAACATACCTGTCTGCCCTGGAGAGATTTACAGGCTGACTGGAACTCGAGGGTCCGGTCACGGCACGTCATTCTGCCGCCGGTAAAGGGTCACCAGTCCTCTTTAGACCAGAAACCACCTGGGACTGCTGCTTGTGAGTGTGGTGGACGAACAGAGGACCAAAAATCACATCCAAGGTGGAGTATCCTTCATTGACATATGGACACACATGTCTGTCACAACGGGAGGGAAAAACGTGTCAAATCAGCATATAATGTCACAGGCGGACAGAAATTTAACAGACAAACCAGACAGTTTGAGAAGGTGTCTTAACTAAATAGTAGTTAGCTCAAAAGTAGCCGGTACCGTTAGCTAACAACTCGGTTCGCTGACGCCAACAACAAGAGCTCGACGAACCATCGGGAAACAAACAGAAAATAATCACCACATGTCACACATGACGAGCTAAATATACATGTGATTAGGTAACAATGATTATCCGAACCCTGGAGCAGCTCTGGGAGTGAAGGCCGCCCATCGCGACACAGCTGATCACGGCCTGACCGGCTAGCTAACACAAGCTAATGTTAGCTACAAAAAGCTAACCGGGCTTTCCGAACGATCTGCCCATATTTAAATTAGTTAAATTCTACCTCGAGTGATACAGTTAAGTCCCACATCAGCTAAAATACAAAAATGAAATCGTTCCGACTTACTTGAACCGACGTTAGTTCATATTTCGACGGCCCTCGGTGTCTGATGAAAACTAACCAACCCAGGAGTTAAAGTTCCGATCCGGGTCATTTCCGGCATTGACGTCACTGCCACGTCCACGTTACCCTGGTGGAAAATCCCTGCAGGCACAACATCCGACCACCAGGGGGCCACATGTTTCTGTTGACAGTGGGTTACAGATTGTGTTGAGTTGTTTATTTGGTAGAAATACAAAAGTGACAGTAACTGCAAACTATTCACTCTGATGCAGTGAAGTATAAAACATATTTTTGTGCTTTATTTAACCACAAAAAAGCAACATAGTGCAACAAAACAGTACTCCAATACCTGTAGACGTAGGCCACCTGTTCACTCTCTATAATTTACTTTAATTTATTTATTAGTTGATATATTTTTAATTAATCTGCCTCTGTAAAATGTAACTTGTAATAAGAGATGTCAAATAAATGTTGTGAAGGTAAAAAACAATATTTTCCTCAGAATTGTAGTGGAGTAAAAATGACATGGACATACTCCAGTAAAGTACAAGTATGTCAAAAAAGTACAGTACTTGAGTAAATGTAATGAGTAGTCAGATGGTGGTAGGTAGGGTGTTTATGAAATGTCTTTGACCTTTTTCACCACAAAAAAGTCTAAAACCTTTTCTGTTGTGGTCTGAAGTAAAGACGCAGGAGTCCAGGTGCCTGTGACAGCTCTGCCTGTTCAGTCTGTTCCTCTGTTCATACCAGTTCTGCATTTTGCCACCAGATGTCCCCATGTTCTTTCCCTTCCCTGGATCACCTGCAAACCTGGACTGCATCAGCATACTGTGTCACCTGACCGAGCCCTCCACATCTGTTCTCCACTAACAAGCTCCTAAATTTATAAACCACTCCAGTTTTCCCCAGTGTCAGTGTCTGACTGACTGAACTAAATGCCAAAGAGCCAAACATAGTTTTCAGAAAAGCGTGTCTATAGCTGTGCCTGCTGAACCTGTAAACACAACACACAGACACAGGGGCTGACAAGTACATAACTAAGTCTGGTGAAAAAACACTCAAATTATTTCTGCATTGTTTACCTGAGATTTTCTCCAGGTGGCCATCAAAGTGGCCGATTTAAGACTCCAGATGATGATCAGTTTTGATCAGTGAGTTTTTTGATACAGTTGCACAAAATGACACAAACAACTCCATTCTTCATAATATGAAATAAGTTTGAACATCTTCCAAACCACCGTATGTTCTGTGCTCTCTGTGGTCGTTGTGTTCCTTGCAGACCTTTGCTTGGTTTGGACAGCCTCGGCCTGTTTTCACCGCAGCCTGCCACTGACTCTGTGGCAGGCTGCTTATCCCTGTTTGGCTCCCATCATCTGGCTTTCTGTAAACCTGCTCATTTTCTGATTAAACTGTTGCCAGCCACTATGTATGTTCTGCATTTTAGATCCTTTGTCTTTGCCTGGTATTTCAACACAATTCATGACAGTCAAACAATCAAAACAAAATATTGTAAATCTTTTAATAATGTTCTCAATGAACTGGGATTAAACATCTTGTTTGGTTTCCTTGACCACAGCACAAAATATCAAGACCACTTCTACCTGACCAGTGCTACAAAACCTATGACCAAATACCTTTAACGGCATTTTTGTATGAAAATAAAAACCACATCCCTGTTACAGCACAAACACATACATCGATCAGGCGAAACATTATGACCACCTGTACAATCTATTGCAATGCAGTTTGTCTTTAGGTATTGGTAAAGCACACGTAGCCAAACTAGTAGCTAAACTTTATTTACTGTAATTTTACTGCTTTTATAAGACCTTGACCTTACAACCAATAGAAATAGTTTATTATATGGTGAAATGATTTACTCCCTTTATTACACAGATTTACTCAGTTGGCATTCAACTCAACTGAAGACAAAGAGAGTTTTAATAATACTGTGTGTAATAAGGCCTAAATTATAAGAATGTGTTGCACTCATTGAACCACAAGAGGAACGAGATAAAAAAGATTATCTGGTCACTTCAGACAGTTGCCTCCAAGTAGGTGAAACATGATGTGTCATTGGAGGTTAACCTTAAAGTCAAGTGAGAGCAGAGGAGGAATGAGCAGACAGACAAACAGAAAATGTGATTGGCTGCTGTCTCAGGTGAGACAACCTGCAGGTACAGAGAGAGAGATAACATCAAGCAGGCTCTCTGATCTCCTCTCCTACTGGTACCTGCATCCTCTGCCTGACAGGACTGAGCATGCCAGGCCACGAATGTGCCCTGACTTATTTACGTGCTAGACCCCAACCACAGAAACCACACCCTCCCCACATGCCCTACACCACTGCTAATCTGGCTCATCTCCACTCCCCTTCACCTTTTATACCTCACTATAATCCACAAACTTATCTCTTCCGTACAAACACTTCTCCTTATGCTCTCGCAGAGCATTTGATGTTTCAATCTGTTTTGCTCAACAAATGGCCTTATCAGGACAGAGTAGAGTAGTTCCTCCTTCAAAGTCTCCCACTTGTTTGGATTTTAGCCATGTTCCATTATGCATTACATTCAGTTATCCGACAAAACTGTGTCCCGTGTTATCACATCTACTGTTACGTTGTTTGTGTTATTATCCATGCTAACAGCATGCCAGAAGTTCACCAGCTCAGTTCACACTAAATATCTCAACAACTTTTGAACTTTTGTCTGTCAGCTTTGCAGAAACATTCACAGTCCTCAGAGGATGAATCAGGATGACACCTGACTTTTCCTATAGTGCCACTCTGAAGTTGTCATTTCACATTTTGCGTAAATTCGTGTATTCCTGGATTGCCATGAAATTTTGTTTTCTCCTCAGGGTGAACTGAAACAGTTTTGATTGTCCTCTAACTCTTTATATGAACTGCTTTTCCTCTAAAGGGTTGGAGCCAATCCCAGTTGTTACTGGGCTAGGGACAGGGTACACACTGGACGTGTATCACAGGTGGTATATAATAAATAACACACTGGATAAATAGCATGTTAGGATGTTGATTATGGCCTTAGATTGTTAGTGTTGTTAATAATTAGTTTTGTTGACAACATTAGACACAACTTTGGCAAAACTGGACTCAAAACCGACTAAAACAGGCTAACAGATTAAAAAATATTTTTAATTTGGACATTTTTTGAAAAGATGGCTACACTTCATCGTAAAAACTGTCTCGTTCAAATTCATTTCTCAGCTTGTTTGTTTTGCAGATACAGTTTCCCATGTAAGACCAGTAAATCTTTTATCAAGGTTGGTGTCCTTCAGGGGACCGAAATGGACGTGGACCCATGTTTCTGTTGGAGATAACGCTGTTTGTCTGTGCTGTAATATATAATGAAAAAGTTATTTGTGTTCACAAGAGATGTTGAAAACAGTCACTTTCCTTTTAGCAACACAACACTTTACTCTGCACACATTGAAGTCAGTGTCTCTCTTTCACTCTTTTATCTCTCCGTCTCACACAGGAGTGCTGATACCATCTAACAACATGCACTCAGAGGACAGATAGTGTCCAGTACCTGCTGCAACACAGCTGCTGCTACAAAAGCAGGGAGGAAACCATGGTTGGAGTTATTAGAAAAACACGTCTATGAATGCAGCAAGAGCAAGGTGGAAAAATACAGGAAGTCCTGATACAAGAGCAAAGACTGAGAGAGACAGATGAAGCGAGGGGCGCGAAGGGAGACAGACAGGGAGAGATGTCAGCTGCTCACTGAAAACACACTATAGTGCAATAGCAGTGAAATACCTAAAGACCCACAGTGTTTCTGTCTCTTCATTGTTATTCACCAGTATGATGACACATTTCGAGTCTTTCTCACTAAAAAGCAGACTTTCGGAAAAAGGCATCTTTTCTGTAAAACAGCACATGACTCACTCTGCTTTTCTCTTTCTCTCTCCCTCCGTCTTCCTAATCTTGCAGCTATATTTAGTACTGGCATGATGCCCTTTCAGACAGGTTGGCAGCAGCATCGTCCCCTCTTCTCTCCTTTTTTTTTTGTCTTTGCTCATTGGTCTGCTCTTTGGGGAGGACACACACACAGGGACTGAACATCACATTACCACCAAATTTCCTCATCATTAGCGTCATCGTCATTGATGTCACTGGGGAAGAAAAGCTTAGTGCTCAGCAGTACTGCAGACAGTGTCTTGTCCGTGAGTCTCTAACACACACACACACACACACACACACAGAAAAATCAAATATAAACAACTTAGTTAAGCAGTGGCCAGTGAAACTTAACAGACCAGTATCACAAAGCAACTCTATGAACAGACTCAGTTATGCAGTTTTAGGCCTATTTATCTGCTGTATGGTTTGGTAACTTTACATGACATTACATAGGACTTATAGTAGTCAGGCTACTGCTCATATCAGAACAAGTAAGGCTGTAGCAGCAAAACCATGAGAGAGGGTGTGTGTTTCTGCGTGTGAATTAAACTTTTTACTTGTTTAAATTAAAATTGGGTTATTTCATCTTTAAAACTACATTAACAATGTCACACATTTTGGTCCATTTGTTCTAAAAACATCGTGCTTTATTTGTGAGGGATGATAATGACTGGACGCAGGCTAGTGCAGATTCTATGTAATGCTATTACTTCATGTACATTGTTTCATGTAGTCTGGGTTTTTATGCGGCGGCCCTGAGAGCTCAATGCACTAAAACCTTAGAAAGCAAATAAACAAAATGCAAGAAAACACCTTGACAAGTTTGAAAATACATGCACAGCATTAAAAGTGCTGCAACAGAAAACACAACCAAATATAGAAACATGGAGCATGAAGCGAAGAAACAACAGAAATGGCATTAAAAAGTGACAGTGCCGTTCAATGCTAACTAGCTTAGCTTAGCATTGAAGGCTTCACTTTTTCATATGGTTAAACAACCGTAAATTCATATTTTACTGTATTTAATTTGTGGTTCATTTATCAAAGTAGACAATTAGACAAGTATGAGGAAACAAAAACAATATGTTTGTACTGAAGATTCCTCATTTTCCCTTCACCACTTACATGGTCCAAACATAGACTTAAGTTTATTTATGTAATGTCTGTGAGTATTATTAATAATCTCCATAAAAGGCATAAAAATCAGGGTACAGCTTATAAATCTGTCTACATCTCTGAGATAGTCTACAAACTTCAAAGACTTTTTGCTCAACCTTTTTCTGTGTTTACTTCTCTTTATCTTTGCAAGGCAACGTAGCTCTCAAATAAATAACTTGTACAACGTTTGCGTTTGAGATGTAGAGAGGAATTATAACAAGTAGCATAACATGAAAATACTCAATCAAACTGCCAGTTTGTCACAAATGTGCTTGAGTCAGTGAGTAATGTTGCCCACACACAGTGCGGGGCTGCACACCTTTGTACTCGACGAGCTTCTGACTCAGCAGCAGAGATGACAGGAGGAGAGGGAACAATATTATGTCTCACAACACGACGTCACAACACGCACACACGTTTTCTCTGTGCCTAACTCCCAGGGTGGCACTGTAATAAAAAATGCCTGTTTACCTTTCATTACTGTTAAAATGACAGGGTTAAACAAAAGGGGGTGGGGAGGGGGGAGAGGGAGCGTGGGTGAGGTCACCCTGCAATGACATTAGAGGGACAGCAGCGTGGATAAACAGCGACAGGAAGAAAACGAGAGGTTTATACAAAAAATAAGACATTTCCTTTAATAACATCTGTAACATCACGGTTGTATCCTGGTATCATTTTCAATATAGTTGATGATGCAGTGTACACTTTTATGAGGACATTGAAAGTGGCCTTTATATACTAATACAACATAAAACTGCATTGCTTTCTACAAAGACATTATAATAGGGCACAAATGGTGTAGCAGCAAAAAAAGAGTGTAGATTTTTCCTTTATACATAGGCTACAGTAGTACAATGTACTGGCAGAGAAGAGAGCCATTGAAAAGTACAGCTAAAATGAAGTTACAAATACATTTCTAAAGTATGCACAAGTCATACACAAGGTCATGGCTGGATATTAGAGATTATAAAATATTATATAGTTTAGTCAGGGGTCTCTATAGGATACTAAGACACCGGAGGCTAGAACAGGGCTACCTTTACAGTACAATATAGACTGTGCAGATACAAAGCACACTGATGTTTGATACTGACACAAGATCAGGACATTTGAATATAATATTACTATGTCTAGGCTGTGATGTTAAAATGAGCGGAGGTGTCTGCAGATAGTAATATGTTAGAATTAGCTGTTGTTGCTTTTATTATTCAGCTTCAGTACTAAAAAATTAAATAACTTTGGTCACAACAAGTCACAGCTGGGGCCCTATTGGCCTCTACAAAGTTATCTCAGTGCCACAACTGCTTTAGGTGGAATGTCTTTCATATGTCAGTCACGTCTGTATGAGTGGAGCTTCTCCGTCCGTCTCCATCTACTCCTTCAGTGCCCTCAGCAGATTTTTTTTCCAGTGAACTATTGTGCTTTGCAATCTCAAACATGAGTGTAATCTGTACTGAGGTTCAGGGACTCTTGTTTTTCAAAACATTTATTTGCAAATAAAAAAAAGCTAAATTATTGGCAAATTATGGCGATCGTTAAAAAGACTTTAAAAGAACAGGGTTAGGGTTAATTAGGGTAAATTTTGGGAAATACACTTTCACATTCCTGCAGAGTTATATGAGAAGATGGATACCATTGCTATGTGTATACAGTGAATAGGGTTTTCATGGCTTTCTTTTGACTAGAAGTAGTGACTTCTGGTCGCAAATCTTCAGAGGCAACAAAAAGTTTGTCATATAAAACAATCTGAATTGACAAGTTGTTGTTTTCTCACTTTTATACACATGAAACATGACAGATGTAACATGTGCTGCAACATGGATTTTATAGCCTTCAGATGGAGACATGTCAAGTCCTTATGCTAAGCTAAGCTGATTGACTGGTGGTTGCAGCTTCTTATTCATCGTACAGTTATAAAAGTGGAATCCATCTCCTCATCTAACTCTCAGCAGGAACGTTACTAAGTGTATTTACAAAAAATCCTTAATAGCCAAGAATGGTCACCACATGCTTCGGGCTACAAAAGCTTTGGGAAACCAACTCCTGTTCCATATTATTACACAGTGTCGGGTCTGTACTTGGAGAACCAGCTCAGCTCTCATCTTGTGAAAAATGCTTCCCTTAAGATCATTAAGACACTCAGAAAGCTCCTATAGGCTCCTCTAACCAGTGATAATCGCTACAGATCGGTTGTAGCTCTGAGTCTCTACACTGGAGACTGTGCTTATTGCTAAATGTAAATAAAACATCATCATTATCTTAACAGGAGTCCCAAATAACACAGAGAAAGTAACAACAATCCTCTAATACTTGGTCATTAGTATGTTATAATATAGAGGTAGTGATTTGACACATTGATTGACAGCAATTACAAACAATGATCTAGCATTTGGAAAAAAAATAATCTCATCTCAGGAGAGTATAAATACTGAGCTTATCACACAAGCCAGTGAAACAAAGTTATTTTGCTTCAATACTGACACACAAATAGACTCGGACTGCGTGCTGTTTCTGGGAGACTATTCTGCAGTCGGCAGGATATGGACATGAATCGTTTCAAAGCTACTGTTTCTCATGGAGCTAAGACGTCACTGGTAACATCTGACACAGGGCACAGGCTCTGAATGGGTTGAATCAAAAATGGGTTTCAACTCCCTGACCTGCTTTTAGGAATCCTCTACACGTCAACAGAGCACTGGCTTTAGCTCATCACATTGACTGACAAGCTGCTCTAGACCCTATCCTTTCTGAAACAGCCACAGTTCAAATCCCAGTTCCCACACGGCATTCAAGCAGTCGTGAACTAACACTGAGTTAAACCGTGAGATTCAGGCAGGATTTAAACAAATTGTGTCCCAAACGAACAACACTCCTTCCCTAGCAGCTCCAATATGCAACCACAAAAGCTGTTTTCCTTCCGCTGCACTGGGATTTTGCTCAGTTTCTCTGTGCCACAGACAGCATTGCCCACTGATTGTTGAATTACACATTATAATGCATATAGTCTCCCATCTGTGGCCCGCGTGAGCCGTCCGTTTAAATTGAATACATTTGGGTATTGGTTTAGATGCTGAGTGCGCACATAGCCGGCCACCCAGTGTGAGTGACTCTTTATGCAGACGGATTAAAGATGAACAAAAAAAAATAACAAAGACACATCCTGCAATATAGAATATCTTTCAATCAACTTGACAGAATTATAATAAAATATAAAAGAGAAGCATATAATAAAATAATTAATGAAGGCTTTGCAGTAAATTGCAAATATAAACAACTGAAATTAATTTCCACACTTGGTGTGGCACGGACAAAAGCTTATGGCTACCTGCATTCATTTCACATTGCATGTGTGTGTGTGTTTATGCATGTGTGTGTGCCTGCAATAGCACAGAGTGAGTGAGGTTGTGTGTGTCTGTATTTGCGGTGTCGTCTGTGTTCCTGGTATTATAAGTGTGAATGTTTCTGTGTGAAGGAGTGGACAGCCGCCAGACCTCATTATTGTCATTCTCCTCACTGCCTAAAAGAGAAGCAGAGAGGGACAAAGCAGCTGCTTTCAATCGAGCCGAGAAAAGATCGAGACAAAAGGCCCAAATTAAACAAATGCCGGAAAGCGGCTTGGAGAGCCAGCTCGTGGTCATACCCTTTGAATGAGAGAGAACGGCTGCGGGGATAACCCATCTGGGTCTTTCAGTGGGGAGACCACACAAATACACACATCCAGCATTCATCTCAACTATAGGTCCACGCTCACTGGGGTGCCAGTTCATGTGCACGTCCTTCTGGTATGTCTGAGTGTGCAGACATAATCTATTTTTCAAATCCTCTGTATAACATCTGATCTTGACATAATCCTAGAATAGAGTCTTCACGCGCAGTTTCCTTGTCAGAGGTTGTCACAACTTCCACTGAAGCATCAACACGAACGACACCTGTGTAGGACTGATCCACTTCACACCTGTCGTTCTTGTGTAGCATAATCATTCGTGTGTCCTCTGCTCAACTGCAGGCAGAGAGAGTCCTCCTGCCATTCAACTGTGTGATTGTGTTCACAGAGAAACCTTTAATTTGGTTATACCGATGTCTCTCAAAGTCAACGTTCTGCCGCTTTCATCTCTCCACTCATGAGATGTGTTTTGTGACTCTACATGTCTGTAGGAGCTGTACATGTGGACTGAGCAGCCACAGAAGCAGGGTGGTGGCAAGATGTTTAGATCTACAGCATATTGAGGCTGTAACGTTGCATGTGTTGCTTTACTAGAGTGCTACGACAGGTTCATGTCAGTGCTTCTGCTAATATTTCCTTCAGTTTAAAGTACTAGATGTCCAAGCATCTGTTCCCTCCATGGCAGTGATGCTGAGAGTGGCAACGAAACAGCAGGCGTGGATGGAGAGGAGAGGGGCGAAGAAGAAAGTGGGCGAACACATCAAGTCCTCATGGCATCACACCTGGAGCATAAACAGTAAAGAGAAGGATGTTTCAGCATGAAATGTCTGACAGATACGATCTGAATCTCACATGTGTGATAGAGCCTAAAGTTTGGTGTTCTGGTGATAAAGTGAGCACAGTAGTGTATATGCATTTTCTTGGCAGACACACAAGTAATTTGCAGTTTGGTATTTTGCTTAAGAACATATGGAGTCAAACCCTCCATACAATAGAGCTGCTCCCAGCAAAGCTTTCTCAGATTGTACATGCAGCTCAACGTGATTTAAGAATTCTGTTTTTCTACATTTAAATTCACAAAAATGTATCTTATATTACCAAATGTTTAATTTGTGGAGCTCCTTTTTCAGTGATTATGTTTGGAACCCAGTGTTTGATACTGATATAGCTGCATGTTTAAAAAACAATGCACAGTAAACAGAAGTTTAGTACAGATATTTTTATGCTTTGGGTGTGTGCACTAACCGGCAGCGGTTAGGGTTTAGCCTCCGGCCTTTCTGGCTGCAGCTCTCAGCTCTGATGATGCAGTGGCACTGACATGACGTCACATCCAGTGCCCATTTCTTCCCCCTGCAGGGGCGACACCGAGGCCTCGGAGGGGGAGGTGGAGATGGAGAGGGAGGGGAAGAAAAGGTGGTAGGAGGAAGTGATGGAGGAGTACGTGTTGAAGGAGGAGGAGGAGGAGGAGAGGATGGGGAAGGAAGAGCTGGGGGAGCTTTGGTCCTGAATGAAAGAGGGGTATAAAAACAGTGTGGTTAGCTTGAGAATGTATTAATTACAGCGGTTCTGTAAGGCTGTACTGATGGAGTGATGTCATAATCACATTGACAGTGCTAATGTCTGTGATTATTTTAAGGATTTTTCATTCGAGAAGTTCAAATTCTAACCAGGTTTCCTCCTGGAAGGGACACAAATGTTCGAATTAAATTTCATGACAGTTCATCCATTAATAGTTAAGATTTATAAAAGGTGTGAACGTTGTCCTTAAAAGTTCACTGGATGATCAAAGACTCCAATAGTTGTTCCAGTTTGAACTTAAGTGGTGAATCAGCTGACAGTCACACGTTAAAGCCAGTGTCACGCTACCGGATCAAAACAGGGTCTAAAAGATTTTACTACTCTGCTGTTACAACGTCTCTGGCATGGCTAAAAATGAATGCAAGTCTTGTTCAAACCTGCGGAGTGCTCGTCTGAATCAAACCCACACAATGCAATGTGTGTGGGAGATGTGTGACTAATGTGGGATAGTGTTTCTTTAGCTGCTGACAAACTTTCTGCTCTTTCTGTCCATCTGTCTCTCTGTCCGTTACCATGGCATGAGGCCTTGAAGCTTCTCCACTACGTGCTTCCTACTTTCTCTGTGTCTGAGAAAGTCGCCCGTGTCAGTCGGTCCATTAACTGGAACTGGTTCTGCCTCAGTCTTCCCGAGAGGCCAGCAGGCTTAATGAAGTCACTTAATGAGGCACAGAGGGGCCATCTTTGTTCAGATCCCGATGACCACGCCTGCCGCTGGCATGGACAGAGGAGGTAGCATTTGGGAGCAAATTACACAGATTTCACCCCTGCCAGAGTCTGAATAAAGCCTGTTCTGAGTGATGGATGGGTGCCGAGGGTCATCACACCCAAGCAGAGCCACCTCTGGCCCTCAGGGCCCGGAAATGACTTGCAGCAAAGTAAAGGGGAAGCAGATGAAGAAAGTTGCAAGCAAAAGACAGCTAACTCTTTTATCTTTCACCGCTCAAGAATAAAACATGGAAATCATGGTACATGGAGCTCTACCTCCTCCTCTTAGATCACAGTGTAACATGTTAAAAGTTTCAGTCAAAGTGTTAGTCAAATATACTTCTCCTTTAGTGTTTCTAACTGAGCCTCTTAACAGCCTTAAAAGTTAAATATTATATGTCATACAACTGATGGCAGATAACAGGAAACATTAATAAACAGTAACTATGTACTGTGTGTTAGTGTAAAACCAGAATTATGTCCTTAGTGTTACCCATTTCTATGAATGCAGTGTGAGTTTGAGTCATACAGTAAATATCTTTACACTGGGGTCAAAAAGAAAATCTCCATATAGTAAATCAACAAATTTTAGGGAGACGAATTGGTTTACGGTTAGGGCAGGGTCATCTGAAGTGTGTGTGTGTGTCTTTGTGTCTGTGTGTGTGACCTTGACTGCCATGGCTGTAAAACAAACTGTCCTTCAGTAATAATGTTGCTCAGATAACCTAAGTTGTTTTCCTAATCTCAACAGTGACACAGACTGAAAGGATCTGGAAAATCCTGACTGAGTCAAATTCAAGTTTAAAAACTAAATGTGTGCTGAATAGTGAACATACGTCGCTGTGGTGGCTCCACTTGTCTTCTGTCTGGACTTTTCCCGCTCCTTTTTCTTGTTTTTTCTTAATGGCTTCACAAAGGGCCTGAGAATGTCAGACACACTGAATGTCACAGGCATAAAAAAACAGTTGCCAGATCATGTTAAACTAAATATGTTCAGTAATTAACATAATTTTAATTAGTATGCAACCAGCACCAGGCTAAAATGAATCCCCCAGGGAATATATTGAACATATCCTTAAATGAACCCGATGTTCCAGTTAATTTTTATTAATTACGTGTCTGCAATTTAGTCTATTATAGCAGATAAAGTCTGTATTTTCTTCAGGTAAAGTTCTTGTACAGCTGCAGAAAAAATGTTCGTCTTAATTGAATTCCTTATGCTCTTCTGTATGGAGTTTTAATTTATGTTGCTGTACGCTTTTTTTTGTTGAGTACAGCCTTAATACAAACATTTAGGCCTTGAAAAGCAGGATAAATCTCACATCTCAAAACGGGAGGTATAGTATAGTCTAGCGTTTAGTGACATTCAAATGAACTTCGCATTCAGTACATGATGGTGAAAAATAATTTACCTTCTTCAAATAACTTATCTATATTTTATTTAGGCCTTTATCATACTTTGTTTGACTTTCTTTTTTTATCATACACTAACATAGTTTCTGTTGTGGCTGCTGAACAGTATGTTTCTAATATTTTGCTGTATTTTCAACTTTCTTTCAGTTCACCAAAAGATATTTTGCAGACTTTCTAATCTCATGAAGGGCATATAAAACTGTATTATATGACTGCAAAACTGCATATAAAACTGTATTGTTGTACATCAAATTAAACTAACCAACACCCCATAAAATAGCTCGAATCAGTTTGGCCACATCATTATATGGCTATCCGGTTACATAATAAATAATATCTTATCATAAATCTGACTGGGGCCAGTTTACAATATGCAGCTTAAGATAGCGCTAGCATGAGATTCAACATCAATCCACTCTGCTACAGCAAACACTGCTGTACTCTGCTATGCTCTGACCAATGCTTCAGGTAGTCTTGAAATTACGATAAAGAAAATGCTCCCAAACTTACTAATGAAGCAGGAATAACTGAAATTATCTGACTGGTTAGAAGGGTGAGTCTCTGGGACACTGGGTCACAGGACAATTTGACAGAACCTCTTCACAGTAAGATAAGTAAGATAAGAAAATATACTTTTACTTTTAAGTAAAATATCTAAATATACTCCCACCAGTGTGTAGGACAGATCACAAATCAATTATCTTCTCATTACACTCTCTGACATTAACACAACAATTACACTAGCAAATATTTGATTTATTAACTTTGTATTTTGGGGGCTTGTAGTTTACTGAGCTCTGTCCGTCTAGTTTGTTGATTCTTATCCTCGTTATCGTACCAGTGTCTGGATTTTACTGAGCACAGTCTGTTTTACTTGAATGTATGCTGGTGCCCACAGCTGCAAAGTGCATCTGACTACAGCTAACTTTTCTGTCTCTCTCTGCTCTGATTTACAGAAAACTGTATTAAACTATATCAAATTATGCAGGCGGTGTTTACCAGCGTGGCCCTGGTATTATTAATAACAGAGTCTGCTGCTGCTGCTGCTGCTGCTGTTGTCATTGGAGCTCTAATTTGCTATCATGAATGCGTGACTCTGCTCCTTTGGTCTGTGAGAGAGCACATGGCAGGGGAGATAAAATCATCACTATGGTGACAACAGGATGCGGGCCGTCCCGAGGGATGGAGGGAGAGAGTCACACAGATGCTAACTCCCCGAGGGGCACAAACACACACATACCACGCAGAAACAAATATCCACAAACATAAAAAAAAAACTTTCGCAAACAGTATGTGTGTGTATGTACACATTCACAAGCACATGTGGACATTCAGCAAAACCACACGTACGTGAAACCTGACAGAGTTTTTAATAATACGGAACTGTACACACACATACGTTGGAATCCTTTATTTATATCCACATCCTAACAGGAAGCAGAGGGACATAAACATTAAAGATGCAATCATATGGTTATCTGGTGGGACCTGCCAGTATGAGGCACACACACAAACATCGAGGGTCCACAGAAAGACTCCTTTCACAGTGTACAGCTGTCAGTCCCAGCTGACATTCAATAAAAACTACCCAGCACAGCATCTACCACCTGACCAGAATGCTTTCTTTACATGTGTGTTAACCCATAGACAGAGGTTTTTTGATAACCCTAACAGTCTCTCTGCAGGCTCCAGACTAAACTTTCTTTAGCTAAGTATTGCATCACAGCAGTCAAATCTATAATTTCTTGTCAATATCATATTTTTCAGCATAGTGATCCCCGTGTCCCAGTTCTCTAAGATGCTTAACCACAATATGCGTGCTTTGATTCTGCCTTTACCACACATTGCGTCTGCACGTTTCCTGTTGTTCTCAACTTCTCATAAAGGCAAAAAGTAAAAGTTTTGTTGTGGGTAATACAGTTTCATCAAGCTGCAGTTTTGGAAACTCTATAGAAGACTACTAAAGGCCCTTCACAATCAGCTATAGAAAAGCATTGCATTGACAGTCTAAACTGTGTCATACTAGTTCCTTAGTGAAATCACTGCTTAAAGCAGTCAAATGAGGCCAAATCTTCACTGAATCATAAATAAAATCAGCGAGAAAACTCATTTGACACGCTTTATGGATCGATGTGACACTCATGTTGTGAAGTTGGTATTTTACATTTAAAAGGTGACAAATTATGCTGAGATGTTCTGAAACAAGGAAAAGTTCTCAAAGTCAATTCAACCCCTGTCACACAAATCGTTTAAAGTATGTTGGAGTTGATAATGAATACAAGAAAGCGATGTAACATATTTTCATCCACTCATGGTTAGCGGTGCTCCCACAAACAGTACTGCTTTTGTCTGAAACACTCGTCTGAATGCCTCCTCCTCATTAGTAGTATCGTAATTAGCGCACAGACATGTGTTCATAGATAGGATTCGATAACGTCGTTAGAGAAGAGATCACAAAACAACTCAAAGAAAACCACAACTGAAAGATTAAAATCCAGGAGGAAACGAGGGGGAGTGTTACCTTGTAGTAGGTGTCGGCTGGAGGTGTTCTTTTAATCTGCACACAGGAAAAACAGACATGTCAGCGTGATCAGTTGACAGCAGCTGCGTGATGTATCTCTACATAATGTGTGCATGCATCGTAGACATTGTGTTTTTTATTACCTGCACTCACACTGGCTGTGCTCAACAAAGGGCAACTCAATGAGCTCCTGTTTCATGAAGGAAGTCCTCATCAGCTGAGAATGGAGCGGGAAAAAAAACATCAGACATCCTCTCGCTGTCTAATTTAGTATGTCTTTCTGTGTCTGTATACATATACATATATATACCTCCATGGTGATTGTGTGTGTGAGCGATGGTACACACTCCAGGGCCTCGTCAGCACAGCAGCCGCCACATCGCCTCACTGACACACAGGACGGGATAAAGAGGTGGTGGGTTTCTCCTGGTAACTCTCTCCAAACCTCCACAAGAGTCTCCCGAGGTTCACAGCCGCTCCGTGAGTACACCTCCAACCACCGCCGCACTGGAGCACCGACAGCAAGTAACGTTGTCATTATGTTCCTTCAGCTTCATAGATTAGATTAATGGAGGAGAGAGCAGTAGAAAGAGAAGCAGAAATATAAAGCCTACCTTCTCGACCCTCTCTGGATTTGGATGAGTCTGATGAATGCCAGTGAGCAAGCTGAGGGGAGAAATAAAGATTATGAAAAACCTCGTGTGAAAAGCAGCCTCAACACGTTTTCTGATCAAAAACTGTTTTAGATTTACAGTAATCAGAGCACAGAAAGCATAAAAAGGTCAAGTTACATGAAATTAAAGTATAATTCGGTCAAATTATGTTTTGTCCATCAACCCACACGAGATGTATCGTGTTTGCTTTTTCCTGAAATTGGTCTGTAACGTGATTTAAGCCCACCTGTAGCAAACTGAGCTAACACGCTATAGTTTAGAAAGGAACCCAGCTGTTTATATAAAGTCTTCCAATTCACAAAACATGTCAGGACAAAAACCAAGTCATGTGCAAGTGCAGGGAACTTTCTACAGACCTCCATTTAACAAGGCCACTAAAAGATTAGGGCAAGGATATAAAATCAGTTCTAAAGGTCTGAGTGTTCCTAGGAGCACAGTGGCCTCAATAGCTGTGAAGTGGAAGAAGCTTGGAGCCACCAGGACTCTGGTGCCAAAGGTGACCATCAAGCCAAACTGAATGGCTGGAAGAGAAAAGATTTGGTCACGGAGGTTACTACGGATCCAATGGTGACTCTGACAGAGCTTCAGAAGTGGTGTTTCAGAGGTGGGAGAATCTGTCAGAAAGACAAACATCTCTAACACTTAGATCTTTATGGTAGAGTAGTTAGACAGAAGCCACAGCATGTTTGAGCTCTGCCAAACAGTATTTAAAGAACTATGTGGGCAGATCTCCGAGTACTATGTCTGCTAAACACCAGGCAACGATCATCATCTGAGTTATACCACATCAACAGTGAAGCTCGGCGGTGGCACATCGTGCTATGCATCCTTGAAGAAAACCTGCTTCATGAGAGCAGCGGCTGGGAAAGGTTCACTTTTCAGCATGACCGTGATCCTAGGAATACAACCGAGACAGGATTGGACTGGCTTCACTGACTGTCCTTGAGTGGTCCAACCCAGCCCACATTTAAACACCCAGAACAACAGGGGACCTGAAATGGCTTCCCAACCAATCTGATGGATCCTGAGAGGATCTGCCAGGAGGAATGGATTCAACTATCCAGATGTGAACAGCTCACAGAGACTTACCCAAGAAAATTAAAAACCTCTGTCAACAGTGCTTCTACAAAGTGCTCAGTTGAATACTTAAATGACAGATTTTAATAAGAGATAATAAATATGTCTTCACTTTGTCACCGTGGGTAACAAAACTAATCTACAAGACAATGAAGTGATCAAAAAAGCAAAAGTGGCCTGAAATCTTTCAGAAACATCTGTATCTGCTACTTTTCTTCTGAATTAAACCACGCAAATGTCACTTGTGAGCGCTCCACCGCAACCTCCTGTTTAACAGTGTTGGTGCACATCGACAGATCAAAGCACTTCCTGTTAATACGACCACAGTGGTTCACACCTGGCATCTGCACACGAAGACCTCAATAGTGCATTTACAAGAAAGTGAATTCTCTCCATCTGATACATGCATGACAGTAAGAGCAGGCCTGTAGTACAATGACAACCATATTTTCAACTTACATTTGCAACCTTTGCCCTCATGTATATCACTGCAGATAGTGAGAATATTTGCTTGAATATTACTCAGAAGTGGGGACACATAGTGCAGCATGTTTTCTTTCAAATATTGTGTTGACCACTTGCACCAATTTTTTTATAGTTTCTGTAAACTCACATTAGTTTGCTCACGTGTTCAGTTTCCTGTATTTGTTTCTTTACTCCACTAAATCAATTTTACAGCGTTGCAGGTTTTTACATTCATAAACGTATAAAAATACCATGCGCGATTAAACATTAAACCAACTTGTTTGCCTCATCGCCCTTAACCAGGCACCGCCCAGTTGTCACGTTCAGGATAAATATTAATTAATATAAATTATTTTAAATTTGAAATAATTTCCCCCAAACAGCTCAAAATGTTTAATTAAGTAACAGCTGGAGGTTAAACATTATCCAATATTTCACAAATATCAGCACAGATTTGAGCAGTGTCCTAAAATGAAAACATATCTGTGCTGCAGAGTTTTGTTTTTTCTTCTTTTCTCTTCCATTAATCATCTCACAACCCTTCAAATTTATTTTGTGACCCTTTGGAGGACATGACCCTTATGTTGGGAACCACGGGACTCAATAGCAATAAATTGCTCAATGAGGCCATTTTGCTCCACTTTTTCAACTGGTGATGTGAAATTTCTGTTCTTGTACCTCACAGTGATTTTACATAGGACTACATGTAACAGAGTATTTCTATATTGTTGTACTGGTACTTTTACTTAAGTTCAGGATCTGAGTACTTCCTCCACTACTGAAAACACAAACAAAGAGAACAGCCTTCTGTTTTATTCTTTCCAACACACACACACTGCTGTTATTGTGCTGTGTGCGAGTGTGTGAAGACCAAGGCCATTTGTAAGGGAATGTAGACTTTGTCCAGTTGACCCCCTTTAACTGCTCCACCCCCGTCGTACCCACACACAAAACACACACACAGACTGGTTTGACCCACATTGATTCTGTGTTAAACTGGGACTGAGGCCATTTTGTGGCTGGTAGGATGTGAGCTCCAGTTATCGAATAAACGCATGTTTTTAGTATCTGGCTCTGAGACAGGCCTAAGATTGCTAAGCTGCATCTGCAGAGAGCTCTCACACACATACACACATTTCTGAGAGAGCCAGCCCAGTGCCATCTGCACTGGCATTACTGTCTGTCTACTGTCTAACATGTCAAACACACAAGCTTTTCCCAGAATATACCATACAGATTGGCTGTGTGTGTGTGTGTGAGAGAGAGAGAGACCCTGCCCTAAAGCTATACACCACCTCTCCCCCACCCTGAGCTTCGTCACTACAGGAGGACGAGGATGATCTCTTTTTCAAATTAGCTGTCAGAGAAGCAGACGGCATGAAAGAAGAGGGTCCCGGGTGTGAGACAGCAGCTGTGAGCAGGTGAAGAGACTTTTTCTGCGTGTCCTGTAGCGTCTAGGATGATGAATCTCTAAAACATGCAGAATACAGCAGCTCAAAGTCAGGGTTGGATCCCACACCACCTCCAAGCACTGCTTGTTCCTGATATAATTCTCCAGACATAAATAAAAAAAGAGCATATGCAGGTTTCAGTTATGTGCGCCTACGCATTACACAAAGGAAAACCTCAAGTCCACGAAGAACTATTGGTGCCACTTTCTAAAAAGGCATTTAAATGACATTTTAAACGGCATTTATTATGAGTAATAAACGACTTTGTAGCCAAAATGATGATTAATCTGTCAGGCAGCTGGCAGAACACAATCAGATCATTCAAGTCGTACATCTTTTCAAACGTGAGCATCTGCTGTTTTTTCTGGTCTTTATCAGTGCTAACTGAATATCTTTAGATTTAAGACTGTTATGGCTGGTCTGACATAACAAGGAATGTGACGGCCTCCCTGTGGACTCTGAAAAATGTAATTAGGCTTTTTGTATTTCAGACATTTTACAAAACAATCAATATACACAAATGGATTGATAATGAAAATAATGGTTAGGTGCAGCTGTAAATGCTTTGTTTATGATTAATTAATTATTAGTTAATGCTTTATAGATAATATGTCATTTATAATACAATCTTTTGTTGCCAGATTTTTGAAAATTCTCCTCCAACACACATATATATTTTTATTTATTTATTCATTTATTTAGCCAAGTGGCACATCATTTCATCAGAAATTTACCTTACACCAAAATCAAGTTAGCATAGCATAGCATAGCACCTCAAAACTGGCCTATGCCGATTTTTTTGCCTTCTTCTAAAGCTAGCAGCAATGAACATGCTATATTTAACCCTACTAAATGCTATTTTATGAGGGGTTGTGTGCATGAGTTGTCAATTTTATTTGATAAACTTACAAATAAATTGATTTGGCCAATCAAATGATTTTACAATAGCTTCATATTTACTCAGAAATGAGACAGCACTTTAGCTTATTTTCCAAACGGTCAAACTAACATTCAGTCTGATGAGCTCTACTGATTGCTAGCTAGCTAGCCATGGTGTTATTATCACACCTAACATTTAAAAGTTGGATAAGCATAACCTTTCCCAACATATGAATATATTGTTTCATTTTATTATGAATGTTAACAGGTGGTTATCTGGTCTAAATGTCCGGCAGTCTTAATTTTAAAAAAAAGTGGTAAAACAAACCATGTAAGGGCTTTGAAAGCGCCAGTTAGCTCAAAAGTTAGCTAGTTAGATGACCGTTTGCTCATTAGCATAAATTGTTTTGTTTTGCTTACATCCACCTGCTGAATGATTATGAACATGAGTAAACATGTATATCTTAAACATTTTAACATATAGTTTCTGGTCTAATTGTCCTGCAGCACAAATTTGTTAAACTGTATATTTAAGGGTTCGCGATGCGCTAACGTTAGCTAAAAAGACCAAAAGAAGGTAGCTACAATGCTGGAGGAGGATTTTCTATAACCTGGCAACCCCAAACTAATGTACAAAACTTTAGTAAATAATCAATTTATTATAAACACTCTTTGTAAACGGTGCCTCTTCAGAAAGTAGCGCTGAATTATGATGGTGAGGGCATATAATAAAAAACACAATGAGCCTGTAAAGCAATTAAACGCCACATTTGAACCATTATTCGGATAAATGAGTGACTTTTACTGTCGCACGACCTGAACCGACAGGTGTCACTGACCTTTTGGATGACTTCCACAAAAAACAAAGGAACACAAAGAATTGTAATTAATATAAGCTGTAAATAACCAGCACAGGCTCATGTATGCAGGCAGGCTGACCATCCTGTGGAGGTCAAATGTATACATTCATACCTTGGCATGAGACGTCGGTATTCTGGTGAGCAGCAGGAATTGAAACATTCCTAGAATAACTTGAAGCATAATCCCCATTGTGCAGGAGTCCAAGGGGCACGCAAAAAAATATTTTTTGGACCAATCCAAAAATAAAAGGGGAAAAAAGGTGGCTTGTCCTGCCGTCTCCCTCCTTCGCCTGGGCGCGATTAAAGACGCAGAAATCCCGCTTTCACTCTCCAGTCTCCCTTCCCTGGAAGGACTCCCAGGGTGGCATCGTCAGCGTTGGAGCAATAACTTTATTTTGTCTCATGTCAAACTGAAATCAAATCGCACCAGGAGTCAGACTCCAACTCCGACTCGAGTATTTGTTGGTTATATTGTCTTAATTAGTGAAACACTGGAGCAATGTTAACAAAGCCTGTAGACAGTCAAATGTGCCTTTCTTAAGTCTCTGTTTAATGGAAAAATCTTTGCACCAGCCACGAAATCCTGATATTTAGGTTTTAACTTTACACTATTTTAGTGACTACATTTATTTTTGATTATCGTCAGTGTACTGGTCCCGATCCCAGAGAACCGGTCTGGGGGGTCCGGGGTGGCGTGACTGACGGATCATCCAGACTCCCGCTGCAACATGGTGCGATCATAAAATCCTCTGTGTAGCTGATAAAGAAGAATCATATCATCCTGCTATAGGACGTTTATCCCGTAAAGATCCGACGCTTTGTCCCGACGTGCAGAGGGACAGTGCCGCATATTCCTCTCCCTGGCTCGGTCACAGCTCCTCCACACAGTCGCTCCCACTGAAAATGTGACGTGTCCCCTCCAGGCGCATCTCCCCGTCTTTTATCCCCTTTCAGATAAACCTACAATGTCACCCTCCACTTAAATGGCAGAACAGCTACAGCAGAGCCGGTGGAGCGGCTGGGGTATCCGCAGACACACACACACACACAGACACACAGAGGTCTGCAAAGGTAGGAGTCTTCATTTGTTGTTGTGATCGGTTTCCTCATTTCCTTTGCCCTTGAGACGCACGCTGCGTAACCATTGCACTGCCAACTTTTTCCAAACGGGACAGGCGCACTGGATACAGGTGCAGCCTCCCTACTGGTCCCAGTGTGGGGGACATGGGGCTCCAGGGACAAATTGCAAGCGGGGAACAGAGCTGTAGCTGCCACTGGGGACGCTGTCGATGGTGGGGACATTCTGGAAATTAGGGTTTAGTAAACACAAAATACCCAATGATACATGGGTATTTCAAAATTAATGAAACAATAAGTCAGTTAACTCATAGCTGGCTGACAGGAAATTGTTTTTGAGAAAAATGCCAGAACATCCACTGCTTTTCTCACTTTTCTCTAAATATAAACTGAATATGTTTGGTTTCACAGAGCAGTGAAGCCCCAAAGACCAAAAGAAGAGGAAAAAAACAACATGTTTTCCTTTTGGTCATTTTGTGTCCATTTTGTCAGCTGTGTGTCTCTTTTTAGTCATTTTAGCAATTTGTTTTCCTTTTTTCATTATTGGAATCGTTTTCCATCTCATTTTGTGTCCATTTTGTCAGCTGTGTGTCTCTTTTTGTGGCCATTTTGCATCTTTGAACTAAGCTGTGTGACTTTTTATAATAACAATAAAGATTAACACTGACAGAGGCTCTGACCTCTGGAGCCTGAGCCCCGTCAGCCTGTTAAATGATGAAACAACCACTGTGTGAATGTCACACTGGAGCTGTGATGAGGAGGAACATAACTTCCTGTTATAACCGTAGTGGATATATTTTAATTTGAGTACTGTCAAAATAATGAAGTACTCCTGTGTTTTATTCCAGCTCTGTAGTAGACTGACAGCGTGTCCATGGTGCACACAGCCTCTAATCTTTCCTAGGAAGTCTTCTGGACCGAATTAAAGTCCTTTCCAACTAATTCAAGGCTAAATTGAATTAGATTTTTAATTAATTAATTCCAGTGAGTTCAGTCTGTGCACAGCAGGTCAGCTGCAAAACATCTGTCTACAACCAATAGTTCAAGTATACAGGGAATGAAATTCATATCCTGAATGAATAATACATTTGGTTTAAATTGTGCAATAACTAAAAAAAAACATCCTAAGGTAAATCAACAACTGCTTATACAACTAACAATTAATCTGTAACTGAAATAGCAGAACCTTTAAACATTTTAAGCAGCAGGAAAATTGCAAGTGTGATTTCTGTTGAGGTTCTGTGAAGGTGTAGCTGCAGGTCATGACAAACACCAGGACCCTAAAACTAAATGAAAGCATCTGACTGGAATTCCACTTTCAATACACTTAATGTGTTTTATGGTGGAAATCTGTTTCACTGAGAAATGTGAAAGAAAGAAATGGATTTGTGGTGTTTATGGGCCTTCTGTATGATGTTGTACACATACAGTTCAGCCTGGTGAAGAAATATTACAGTGTATTTGTGTAATATGTTGAAACTGTAAACATGAATACACTTCCCCCACCTGCATATTGATTTAAATGTATTTTCTAGCATAACAAATATGTCGGTATAAAAGTCTGAGGGTTGATTCGTTATTAAGTCGATGACCCATGTGTGTTTCTGCTGTTTTCCAGTTACTAAAGGTGAGGACATTCATGTCATACACAGAGAATAATTTCATGCATGATTTGACACACTTTTCCACGCAGCTCTCTTAAATTAAAAATAAAACTCAATTAAATCTGCGGTTGGTGTCCTTGTGCAGGATGTGCACTGGCAGCCTTGTCTCACATCAGTGTGTCAGTGGGTGTGGAGGCGCGCTGACACCAGAATCGCAGTCATTGTGGTGTGTTTGGGTTATGACAGGGTACTCACACGCCACATGGGGGTGAGGGTGTCTGTACACTGTGTGGGGATATGTTATCTCCTGTGGACGTCCTGAGACAGAGGCGACACAGGATCTTTCCTCAAAATACAATTCACCTGGTGAATTCTTCGTCTGAAGTTGAATGCACGGCATTTCTGCAAAATAAGTTTCATTTTCTTTTCATGATGTTTCATAATCCAAATGATAATCTCATCTGGAGCTCCAAATTCAAAAGTTAGGAATCCTCACGTAGTGCAAAATAAATTCTGACGCAGGTTGGATAAATAATTATCTAATTACAACAGTAGTGACATTTCTATGTAGTGGTTCATTAAAGGACAACAGCAAACATCCATGCCTCTGCCAAGCAGAGAATGTCACAACAAGATGTTACCAAATAATAAATTTGTTTTTATTATTTTCTGTGGCACAAAATAGTGTGAAATACATTGTGTGTAGCATATGAGAATTATGAAACAAGCAGAATTAATGCTTGATAAGAAAAGTCTTTTAGTTATTTCCTCTTCACAAAAGGCAGAAAAACAAGCTCTACTATTTACAAACTGAAAGGCAAAATGTTAAATGTAGATTTTTTTTGGCTTTGGAGATTAAAACAACCAGTGAACTTTCACCCGTAAGTATAAACCATCTTTTCATTTAATCTGTCCATTTTTTTATAGTCTCAATATTATAACAAGTTTGACTATCAGTGTCTTTTCATGTCATAATAATGATAATTTATAGTTTCCATTTCAAGCAAACAGATCATAGTATTATGAGTTGGCTGGTGCTGTGTTTATGACAGTCCACAGAGACAAGGAAAAACGAGTGGAGCTGGCCCAAAATGTAACGACTGCGATTATAAATAGGCCCAGTAGCAGGTCACGTTTCCACCACTTCACCCAGAAAAAGATCAATGCTGAAAATACTTTGCATATGTTATACCGAGGTTCATAACACCCAGGAGAACATTATGCAATATCTGCTTGTGCGCAACCCAGAATATGGTTTTAATAAATACAGATTTCTTTCATCACCAAGAAAAACACTTTATAAAGTAAGTCTCATATCAGCTGTCAATTGCCTGGTGCCTAAGTCCTGAACGCTGTGTACCACTAACACAGAAATGAGGCTCAGGATAATAAGTAACAGTTCCTGTGAGGTCATTTGAGTGTTTGACTGTGTCTCTTTTGGCTCCTTTGGACAAGTAGAGGAAAATGTCCGAGAACATCCTTCTGACAGCTGAGTCAAAGTATAAATTCTTTTAAAACAGAACAGTTTAACATACTACACAGCTTAGTTTGGTCATGTATTAACACCTCTGCGACCAAATTAAACTGTCCCACATCCCAGTGTTTGCAGCTCCTCATCGTCACATCAGAGGACAAGCATCAAGATTTGGGCGTATTTAAATAGGTCAGAAGAAACTTTAAAATCTAGTAAATACAGTAATACCACATTCGCTCTGCCGCCTTCCACCCACTGGGAGTATAAACTCAATCATCCAAGCACAGCCGGAGGCTCTCCTACTTGTCCTCTTTATTGTTGTGGGTTTTGTATTTCTCCAGGAACTCAGCATGTTTCTGCCGAAGGATTTCTGTCTGCTTCTCAAAACCGTTGACTCTGGAAATAGCACAGAAAACACCTTAAGACTCGTCTTCGTACTGTACTCAAAACAAATTTACTGTTGCCAACCAAATGTGCAATCAAAGAGAAGAGTGTCTGCAGGTACCTGGCCCTCATTTTGGATTCGTTATAAATTTCTGTGAGGAATCTGTCTTTCTCGTCCATAAAGTTATTGTGAACTTCTTCGAGTTTCCTTGGAGAGTCACAGAAACAACAGAGTTATCAGAGCAGAATAACTTTAACTTAAAAACTCAATACTCAGCAGGCGCACTGTGTGCATAGTTGTTTTTATAGGCTTGTACAGCTGTTCAAGCTGCTCTTCACATCACAAAGTCGTGAAGTTGCTCAAACAGAGGAGGCACCGAGTCATTGTGTGATGACAAACACAAGGATGTCGCACGTAAGGTCGTGCCAAGACACATGACACAGACACATATCTGCAAACAATCTCATTCATCTGGACGTGAATGTACAGCAAAGAAAACACATTATAAAGTGGTGTGAATGTTGAGTACCACGCTGTAGAGCTTTTACCTGTAGAAGAATAGGTGAGTGCCAAGGCTGAGCACAATGGCAAAAATGCAGTAGCCAGCAAGAAGGAGGTTCTTCCTCCTCCTCTTCTGCAACTCCTCTGCCGTCATCTCCTGTGCTTTAGACTGAAAAAACTGCTCCCAGTAACGACTGTTGTCCTGAGCGTCTGCATTGGTGCTGGAGATGTAACAGAAGGATCATGATTACTCACATCACAAACGGAGAATAGACATAAAAAAATAATTTTACCCAAGAATTGTTGTGCCAAGACATATACTGTGTGTGTGTGTGTGTGTGTATACATCACTAGAAGTGAACTGTGTTTGTTACAAATCATGTTAAAGACGCATCTTCTCTGCCCTGCAATGTACACAAAAATCCTCGTCTTATTATCCCATCTGGTTGTAGAAGATCTTCACAGATTTTTTTTGTTTGTTTGTTTTTGAGATGGGTTCGTGCTTGTGGTTTAAACAAAACCTGAAATATGAACATGTCAAATCTAAAATTTACAGTCATTTTTTTCTTCTTTGGGAAGTTACAGAGAAAAATTCAGGTGTGTAGTCTTCACAAGGATCTCTGCGAGTGTGTTACAGCAAGCAAAGACAAGCGGCATGTCCATACTCTTACAATTAATTATATGTTTCCTCTTAAATTTATTGCTGCAGAACAATTTAACCTGAGATTTTTCCCCAGTCTTACAGCACTAGAAGAAGGTATGTACAAACTGTGACAGAGGAGCTTGTGGATCTTTACCTGGCTCTGTAACTGGTGTGACTGGAGGTAGATCTGAACCCCTGGCTGCCACTGTATGGGTGTCTGATTTTGAGGTCGTACTCCTTCCTGCTCAGGTCTTTGCTCAGCACTCGGTAGGCTTCATTCAGCTCCACAAACTGACTGTGCAGCGCCGGGTTTGATGGGTCGCTGTCTGGGTGCAGCTGCAGTTACATCATAAGTGAGTCAGTTACAGTAATGATGTTGCGTCTACAAATCAAAGAAAAGACCAAGAGATAACCTGGCACAGGTATGACCCTTGTGGAGCATTTATACTTTCTTTGTTAAACAAATGAATGAATATGTGTGTTTTGCAACCAGAACCACACTTTTCTCCTAAAGAAAGATCTGTTTGTCCTCTCAGTTATGCAAAAACCACAAGATAAATACACAAGTCCATCCTTATTTACACTGGAAGCCACAACATGAAAACAAACAGTCAGGAAGTCCACTGTGGGAAAAGTTAACAAGGCTTTGAAAGGCTGCCCTCTAGTGGCCAGATAATTTCTGTAAATTTAAAAATGTGCTAACATGAAGACTGTACCTTCTTAGATTTGTCAAAAAAAGCATTTTTAATTTCCTCCACAGTGGCATCAGATTTGACTCCCAGGAGATCATAGTAGTTCACAGCCTTTCTGTGGCGAGAAAACAGAAACCCAAATAGGGATTCAGATTTGTACAAAGCAGTTTACTTAAACACAATCACTCACAATCTACCTGTGTGCATAGCTTTGGGAGAGCAGCCGAACTCCACTCCTGCTGCACCAAAGGCAACTCTGACATAGTCGCAGCTGAGCTTCCAACTGCATGATGGAAAAGTGCTGTGGCTCCACACAGATGACAGATCCGTCAGCACTAGTTAAAGGCAGATCAGCACAAGAGAAGCACAAAGACATGTTAAACAACAAATTATTTTAAATATGTTGATGTTCCACCTTTTACAAATCTAACAAATTAACTTATTTTGAAGGACATGATCTTTAAGAGCTGAAATTTAGACACTGAGGAGCTCTGGAGACCAAACCCAGAACTGGAGTGCTTAGACAAAACCTTTTGATATTTTCCAGGATTGTTAGTTTCATCATACTGACAAGACTTGACAAAAAGGATAAATTAATTGTTATAGAGGTCGTCACATTACAGTCTTAAAATATGACACAGTATGAATACGTATTTGAAAAGAAATCGGCTGCAAGAAAGAAGAAGCCTAAGCATAGTTAGCATAGTTAAACAAATAAATATAATCTAATAATAAAATATCTTCAATTAAGCTGTAGGTCATTTTAATTAATTCATTAGTCTTTACAACTCTCTTTAAAGGTCTTTCTGTATAATTATCACCTTATCCATTCCATCCATATCACTTAGCTTTAAAACAGATCCAGTTGGTGGAAAAAGTGGTTGTAGTGAACAGTTTCTCTGTGTTTACCTTTCACTGTGAAAATCCTGCTGTCAGCACATCTGCTGACATGTGACCTGCAAACAGCAGAGGACGGAAGAGGTGAGTGGATTGTTTTGAACACCTGTAGCACCAAGCAACCAAAACAAAAGCTCGTCCTAGAATCTCTCTTCTTATCGGCTAAACTGTCTTCGTAGATACCGTGCGAATTTATTATTGGTGTTGGTGAAGTTACTGTTATTTACTTTATATTAAAAAGGAAGTGGGTGATCAGCTAGGTTACTCCTCCAGATACAGAGTGGCTCTTGGATTTGCACATTAACTAACATAGGAAATATAATGTGTGAAGCTAGATGCCGTCAAAGTTGATGGGTTTACAGTGGGAACACTATGTTCTGCTGCCTGAACGACAAAGATAATGCTAATGCTAATGCTAGCCGGTACTTAATGGGGAGCGGTTAGCATGCTAATGATTGTGTAGTTAACGGTGTTCTGTTAGTTAAAGTTAAAAAAAACAAACATTAAAGTATACTTCGATATTGTCACACAAACAACCCAAAGCTTGTAGGAAGAAAAATGACATACCAGCTGGTTTCTCAGTTTCATAACAGTAGCTGTGAAGGGCAGCCGCTGCACTAACTGAAACTGTCAAGCTAGCCGGAGCTAAACAGGAAACAGCATGACTGCCTTTCAAAATAAAAGCGACGCTTTGTTGTTTTTGTTTTAGTACATATACTAATAGTACACCAATGCACATAGTGGTAAAAATTATGTCAAAGTGTTCCGTTGGATACATGCTTTCATATTGTGTTGATTGTTAAGAAATACATGTTAAAACGAAACTATTTTTTACTGCTTGTGCAAAGGGTTAGGCACTTCACTGAAGTTTTATTAGTTACCACACACACACACACACACACACACACACACACACACACACACACACACACACACAGTCACACACTCTCACACTCACACACACTCTCTCTCACACACACACACACACATACACACACACACACACACACACACACTCTCTCATATAAA
>OMLM01008853.1:91280-106679 GCA_900302695.1 Helostoma temminkii
CTCCCGATCACACACACACACACACACACACACACACACACACACACACACACACCATTTGATAGTGTCCATCACTGTTAGTGTCGTGAGCGATGTGACCTGTGATACATTATTTTTTATTTAGACCGGAATTAGTCGATGCTTCTTGCAGTTTGACACAACTCAAACTGCGTGTTATTTTTCAGGTTTTTAACCCTGCACTGGCCGTGTTCACCTACAGAGGTGAAATACTGTCCTAAAAAATAAAGAAAAAAAATAATGTCCTAAAGCCTACCAGCAGTTTTGTGATTTAAACATTTCAGCAGTCTTTATTAAAGACAATGAATGATTTATTATTAAATGAAACGCTCAGGCACTTGCAGTTCTTACTTTCAGTCACTGAGTGGTGATAATGGAAACATTTTGCCATTTGTCAAAAAAAGAGGAAGACGCTGCTCTTGCGGATACTTCCACCTTGAGAGGTAAGAAAGACAAACTGTTTCAATTTGACTCCAAACTTGACAGATTGTGATGTGATAGCTGTCTGGGCTGCTGCAGTGCACCAAAGACAAACATCAGTCGGGATGTTGTGGTTTTACATGATACAATTTTCAGTTTGTCTCTTGTGTTAAGTGCTCAGCCTCAGGATGAACGGAAAGTGTTGAAGTTGTCCAGTTTGCACTCATTAACTCACTCATACATCCGACTGTGTGTGGAATATAATGTTAATATTATAATATGTTTAATATTTCAGTGTTTATCTAACGTTGGCTTCGAAAACAAACATAAATAAATCAAATGTCTAGTCATGAGCCATTTATTCTTATGAATGTTGGATGTGAAGTTTTAGAAATGAAAGCCCTTATCCGCTTTGTGGCTTTCAAAACAAAAACAATGTTAATTGTGTTATTGCACCGTACAGAGTCAAACTGACTGTAAGTGAAAACAGGGTTTTTAAAAGTACACGTATCTGTGCTGAGTTATGAAGCAACTCTGTTCACATGGACTCTCCAAGATTCAGGGGAGGAGGGTTTCTGTTTAAGGAGAACTCAATGAGCATACAGTATGTTTAACCTGGTCACCTTTATAATTTTACATTGATTGGTTTCTGTGTTTTAGAAGCAATATGTCATCTGTTTACCGCTACAACTAAAGACTGAGTAAACTATAATTAAATAAATGTGTAGAAACAAAGCAGCAGTCACAGGGATATGCAGCACAGTTTGTTGAGAGCAAACTCCACCCAAAGTGAAAACGCCTGTGTGTCAGTTTGACAAGCAAACAAGCACATAAAAGGGCTTTTAATTGTTCCTGAAACTGTGGACATAAAACATATTTCATAATTCTTCTCCATAAGTTTTCAAGATTGTAGCCTTACTATATAGAAGTACAATTGTACACTTTGCAGTGTGTACTACAGTGCTACTCTGGCCTACTTCAAATGTATTTGCAAAAATAATCAAATGGTTTTTACGCGTGAAAACTTAGACTGACGAAACATCTGTAGTTAAATTCAATAATATAACATCACAGTATGTTATTTTTACAAACGAGCCCTTAGATTGTTGTTCCTTTCTCTGCTGTGCTGCAACAAATAATTTTAAATCAGTCAGTATTAACATGCTGTTTTGACAGAGGTATTTCATGCTTTATATTTTTGTGAGTGTAGCTGCTTTTTGATTTTTCAGGTCATGTCTCATACAGCACATGCTGTTGTGCAGTATCTTGTTTCTTTATGTGGAAAATCTGATTTGTCATGAATGAATCCGTAAAATAATCATTTCCTGGAAATGAGTCTCTGACTGTTTGTGCTGGAGTGTTTGTGTTGAGGGAGGGAGAGGTCGGAAGAAATGTAGCTCCTGACCTGTCATATACAGCTACATTCAATTCTTCAAAGATTCTGCTTTTTAAAATCTTAAAACAATGTCTTGATATGTTTATGTGTGTTATCAGACACCCAGAAGTGACAAAATTGCGATGCTGTGATAATCATGATGGATCCTGAAGTGTCTGTGCTGCTGCACTGTGCAGCCTGGAGGGGGCTGCTGGAGTCTCAAGTACAAGTGGAGCTTTCTGAAAGGTGGGAACATAAAGAAGGTCTCTGAAACACATTAAGCATATATGTGTGGTCTTCTACTGATTTGATCAGTAAAGCTGCTCCATGTAAAAGGCCACTGTAGATGTGTGGGGCAGGACAGTTCAGGGCAAATTATAGATACTTTAAACCACACATGATATAAATCTGACCACAATAACCTAACGATTGTTTTGCCTCCTTTTCGCTCTTCCCAGATTTAACAGGCAGACAGATCCGTCTCTAGAGCGCCAAATTCAGGTGCTGTGGACAGAGCGGGTGTCCAAGGAGCCGTGGCTTTTCAATGGGGCTAAGTTCAGACTGCACTCCTTCTGCTTGGCCTCCCTTAAACGTCCCTCATCATCATCATCATCATCTGCTCCCTCTACCTATTCATCTCAAGTCCACTCCTTAGACTGTGTAGAGAGTCAGGACACTGATCTTCTGCAGGATTCTGCTCAGAACAGAAATACAAACGAGACAGAAAGTGTTGACGGTGTCCTCCAACAGTCCGGGCCGCTCCTCACTCTGAGACTCGGTCTAACGTGCTACAAAGACTACCTGGGAACAAATTGGTCCTGTCAAGTTGAAGAGTTGCGTCAGAGTGGAGGGGTGCAGTTTGGCGACCCTCTGGCGCTGCTGTCTCAGCCTCTCGGTGTTGGTGCTGTCCTGTGTACAGATGATGGACAGGTGGTGTTTATCAGGAGGAGCCAGAGGGTTGCAGAGGCAGGGGGGCTCCTGGACATCCCTGGAGGTCACCCAGAGCCAAAGGTGAAGCAAAAGTGAATTAAATGTATCACTAATATTCTTGATTGATTATTAAAACCGTAACTGACTTCCTCAGGTGGTGTGTGAGCGTCTGGGCCATGAGGTGTGTGAAGAGCAGATCAGCGTCCTCATGATGCAGCAGAATCCGGAGGCTGTCGTCTCTGAGCTGTTCTCGTCTGTGTGCGCAGAGATCAGAGACGAGGTGTGCGTCTCCCTGCATCTGCGTTAAAAGTCAACTTTAATCTCCTTAATTAATGCCTAGTTGATATTCAGTTCAACAGCTCGTTATTTACCTGATCGTTCCTCTGTTCGTCTCCAGGTAAATGTTCCTCTAGGCTCTCTTGGACAGCCGGTTCTGATGGGTGTCGCTCTAAATCACACCAGCGCTGGAAGACCAAGTGCTGAATTCTATGTCAGGTACCTTCAGTTTTAAACCTCATAACAAACTGCAGCACTGTTTTCTCTTTAGGCAGCATTTCCTTAACACGCAGAAGCACATTTACACATGTTCAGTCTGTTCTGCTGCTTTATCTTGATTTTGTTGTGTCTATTTTCTTCTCTTAGATGATTTAAGATGAATTTAAAAGGCTGTAGATTAGCCAGATGACCTTTTTTTTTTCACATGTAACAGTATATATTTGCCCTGTGCAATGGATTTGAGAGAAAAACACAACTGAAAATAAAACACATTATAGAAATTTAATTCATAAAGCAGAAACAACCATTTTAGAAAACAGAAGAATCTGAAGTGTCCCATCAAAAACGGTAATTGTCCATGTTCCTGTTGAGAATTGTGCTTTCTAAAATATAGTTGTAATTTCTAATTTGTTGCTAAAGTTAGCATCTTTTTTCTCCTTTCTCATTCATTTTTTTTGGCACTTCTGCACCATCATAGCATTAAACTATATTATTTAGGCGTAAATAATATGAAAGCTGTGCCAAGCATCAACAGTGGCCATGTTCTTGGAAAAGGTTTATGTAATTTTCACCTTAGCTTTTTTTATTTTTACCAAAACCATTAGTGATTAATCCCTTTTCTGTGATACAGTCCAGTTAGAAAAACATAAAAATGCTAATTTTAAAAAATGACAATGTCAGATTTTTGTATGTGTCACAGTGAAATGTGTGCATCTTGTTACATGTAACAGAAGAAAGGACATAGTGATATTATTTTTTAAAAATTAATCCAGGACTGTCCAAATGAGACTGAGAACGGAGTGTAGAAATTCGGAGAAAAACAAATCAGGCATCTGATAAAATAACATGTACAGCAACCGAATTATTTGTATCCGTGTGTCCTCAGTTGCTCACTAACATCTGATGAAGTAAAAAAGTTGTACTGGAAAGGAGGAGCAGAGGCCCACGAGTCCACAGACATCATCTTTCTCAGCAGGACAGTAAGTAACAACACACTAACTAGATTGACCAGAAGCTTATTCAGTTTAATTCAGACACAGAGCAGATGTTTGGCAGACCCTGACTCAGATCATGTCCAACCCAAACAGTGCATATGAAACATATGTTCATTTAGCCAATTTGCAGGTGATTTTGAAAAGTAAAAAGACGCCAGAATGAAGCCAGTTTTCAACAACTTGCAAACTGCAATATCAAACGTTTCCAGCAGAATTACTTTAAAATCAAGTCTGCATTTCAGCTACAAATGTTATACTGCAGCAAACCCACTGTCTCTACCTGGTTGTCACACCTTTTACCAGGTTTATACAGTCTACACAGTGAAGGTTTTCCTATTAATACAGAAATCAGTCTTGGGTATTGAAAATAAATATCATTCACTTTATCCACCCTTCCTGGATACGGAGGAAATCTGGCAAATGCACCTTAAGACTGGTATTTGAATGATCTATGCTAATTCTGGTTTTGGCAGCTGCATAAAGACAAAATACAGTTAATGTACACTTGAATGATGACTCAGTGCGATTTATGTTTTGGTTCCTCATTTAATTCATTGTCCTCACATTTATCATAAAATGTATTTTAAAATGATGGAAATTGAGGTAAATGTCTAATTGCACCATAGTGACATAAAAAAAAAAATGACTGCTACATTTTGCTTTGTAGGAGATGTTAAAGCTGGACAGAAGCAGTCCTCTGTGGTCTGAGCTGTGTCCTTCAGCTAAAGGAGCCGTGCTGCTTTATCAGATTGTGAAACCTGATGCAGAGAGAAACCAGAGCAGGCGATGTGACACACAGTTGACAACTCCAGAAAATGGACCCAGATGATGAAGAAGGGAAAAACCAGAAATCATTTTAAAGTTCAGGGTTTAGGGACTGACTATTGCTAGTGTTAAAATTATTATAATACTGTATTTTCCATCATTTGTACAATGTAAAATAAAGTTTTTAAAATATTTTGAATAAAAATACTATAAAGTGAATTTTGGTGTTAAAACACTGCAACACTGTTTATCTTCGATTGGTCAAAGCAGAGAGAGCAACATATGCTGAATTCTGTGGTTCACTTGATGACTTAGCCAGCTCCCTCTTATCCCTCTAAATTAACGCATCGTCCTTGTAAACACAGATGGTGCAGCAGCATCTCTTTCTTCCTGTGCCAGGTTTCTTCACCAGTAACCTTCATAACTGCTGTAACCAAAGCCTCTGTTGAAGTAGAAGTCCTGGTCCTGATAAGCCACGTTCCACTGATATTAAACAG
Organism: Helostoma temminkii; assembly: GCA_900302695.1. Lineage (NCBI taxonomy): Eukaryota > Metazoa > Chordata > Actinopteri > Anabantiformes > Helostomatidae > Helostoma > Helostoma temminkii. The sequence continues at coordinate 96,776 of OMLM01008853.1, forward strand.
AAAAAGGAAAATGTGATTTTATTTAAGGTGACTGCTGCTGTGTCATTTAGCATTTAACAAGCTGAACTGCCTTTTAGATCAGGGTCAGATAAACCAGAGGCCGGTTTCACAAAAACAGACAAGTGTAGACTGGCTTACAGTGTTCAGCCAGACTAAGATTAGGTGTTGGATCAGTGTAACACAAGTCAAAGTTAATTTACATCTTAAACTGCAGCTAACTTGATAATAAAACAACAGCACCAAAGAAAAGGAATATTACATTGAGGCATTTGTTTGGCTTGTAGGATTTCACAGCTGCACATTACTCACATATCTTGGCTGCTGGCTCCATGGCTGCACATTGAGTCTCGTGTCATTCCACTCTACAAAAGGCAGAAATACAAAATTAACATCAACTAACATCTAGAAATATCAATTCTCCCCAAACTCTGTCCATCATTATTGATGCTGACCATTTATTCCACTCCACTGAATCCTGTGTGAGGGTGGAGGGCCGTGAGGGTGGGGTCTTTTCTTGTGAAGCCGGGGTCTCTTCTTCTCTTGTTTGGGGATGGGAGGCAGCAGTCTGCGAGCCTCGTCCTTATACTCCTGCAGGAGTGTCTTCGCCTGTTCCTGAGGCAGCTCCACGTACTGCAGCTCCTCCAGCAGATCACTCTGCTGCTCGGGAAGACTGCAGCTTACTGGAGACATTACATAATTTATATGCATACATTCAACCTGCATCAGATCTATAATCATTTCCCAGCAGAAAGAATGCAATCATCAATAACAGTTTTGAGTTGGATCACTGGACCATTCTCTCATTCACTCACTTAGATGTTAAATTTCCTATAAAATATGAGTCATACATTGGAGTTTGAGGAGCGCCGTCTCTGGGATCTGCTCCCTATTGCTCGTCTGGTGCTGTGACAGTCGTCTCTTCCACTCCTCTGAGGAGGGAAAAATCACCACCACCCGCCGGCTGAAGCCTGTGAACAGCTGCAGCTTGTAATGCCGTGCTGAAAAGAGGATGTTGCACTAGAAAAAAAAGTTGACAAAGAGAAAGTGTTGAAAAAAGAGGTGTGTTGAGGAGGCCTGTGAAAGATTGCACTGTCATGTTCCAGTGCATCAGTTCCTAATAACGTCAGCAAGCTTGAAAAAACTATTTGACACTTTTTTTCTCTCTCTGACAAAATGTTGTGACTTCAGAGTTACATGTGTTTAGTAATAAGTTACCTGATCGAGGATGTAGTTTCCAGGAGTCTGAGCAGCCACTTTTATTAACTCAGTTAGACACTGAGATGCCTGTCGCAGCCGGTTATCCCTCTGTCCACCACTCTACACAGAAACACACAGTTGGAGGAGTTTGTTAGAAAGTGAACATCATCTTTGAAGGTGAATATAAAACATAACACTGTAGTCTGGAGGTCTGACTGACAATCATACATGCGAGCAGCTCCTCTGTTCCCAGCAGCTTGTACTGTTTCTCTGGATGCTGCTTCATGTGAATCCGGGACCAATGACTCTTCCCAGAACCAGGAAGACCCACCATCAACACCACCTGGAGGAAGAGAAAATTTAATGTATTGTTTGTGTGCTTTTGTTTAGTTTGTGTTGACTACTTTTACATCCTGTCTGAAAATAACCAGTATGCTCGTATGGCTACGTTGTTAAGCTTTAAATAATTTCTTTGAAACAGATTTATTTTTTTGCTGAGGCAGAATGACAGTATAACATACATCTTATAGAAAACCACCAAACAATTGTTGCAGTGTTTTCTGACATTAACAGAGGCTTTTTACTAAATGTACAGGATCAGCTGTGGGAAAATGGACAAGACTCACACAGAAAAGACAAATTTTAGAAAAGAATATTAGCATGTTTTTGCATTAGGCCACGTTTTCCATCCATCACAAATCAGTTTATTGCACATATCGCACACCTATTTAATTTAATTCAGATTACACACCTTGTTCAAAAAGGCGTTCCCTAGTTTCTCATTTAGACGCTCTTTTCCATTTCACAGCAGAACTTGAATCTTATTTTGTGCTCAAAATATCTCCAATTAGAAGAGTTGAACTAAAATGTTTAAAATACTGCAAAATGTTTCACGAACTAAACTTGAAGGTCAGATGAAGGAAATCTCTCACCTCACACTTTGCTTTGGAGGAAGGAGCCAATGTGGCACGCACCCTCTGCCCAGCAGAAAGTGCTGCTAGAAGTGTAAACCCTGGAGGACAGGGGTACCAAGGAGCAGCAGTGGGGTCCAGAAGGAATCTGACTGAACAGCTCTTACAGAAGACGTGAGGGAACAAAGCACGGCCCTGAAGCACTGCAGCATCCAGTGAAAAGGCCACGCCAATGAAACGGCCGTTCTTATGGAAAGAGAGCTGAGCTGCACCATCTGTTGAGAAAGACTGTGGGTGTGCAGGTATAAGCACCACACTTGGTCAGGATTTGAGAAAAAGCTAGATCCTAAAGAATGTAAAGAAAAACACAACTTACAACATAACAGCCGACAATGTCACCCTCTGACAAAGGTTCTCCAAACTCCTCTTGCTTTCCACCTGACACTTTATTACCACATCCGTCATAAGCATACGAGAGTTCATCTTCACCTAGTGTGAAAAAGACAGATGAGAAAATGTTACCATTAAATGAATTGAAACAGGAATAAAACATCTTCTTTTCAAATAACCTGTCCTGGGATAAATAAATAAATGAATTTAATAATTAAATTAATCCTTACCCAGCAGCAGAGAGGCGTTGGCCACCGACCAGCCTACTCTAAAGCCATAGGGCTCCATGACTTCTTGTTCTTCTAGTTGTGTAGGCAATAATTTCCTCTCCAGCCTCACCTCAAAGCCTACTCTGCCCTGCAGCACCCCATGGGTGAGCCTGCAGCCTGACCACAGTGAGGGGAACTGAGCCCAGAACCGTGGCTGCCCGCAGGATCCGTCATGACTCACCTCAAAGTGGAGGTGACTGCCATCTATGCAAATAAATTAAGTTATTGATTCAAAGCGCCTCTGCACTGCTGTTATTTTAATTTACATTTTTATGACAACAAATTATATCTTCTGGGATTGATTTCTTGGCTACATTAACTGATAATAGAATGAAAATACAGCTGTAACTAAATGGTTTTTACGTTTCCACTCCTTAAAGGTGAGAAATATTGTTTGTATTTTTCTTTTTAAAAAAAACTCACATGGATCTAATCGGACTTTATCTCCATCTTCCTCCTCAGCCTCTTCTCTCTCCAGCACAGGCTGTGGTGATTTGGCTCTAGTTAAAAACACATACGCACATGATTTTAAACGATATTTTCCATTCAGCCTCTTTACTACGTTCTTCATACACCAGTGTACATATGTAAAACAACAAAGATAACATTTGAAAAACGTACAAGAATCTAAACAGTACCGGGTCCATATCTTCTGTGCTTCTTTACTGTAAAACAGTCAGTGCGTTACCTTTTGTATCGTATTTCCTCTTTAAACTCGTAGAAAGCTCTTCCTCTGCCCATCTCCTCAGAAGACAGGACTCTGCCGTTATCTCCTGGATCCACAGCCACTCCTTCCTCCGCCTGGTTCCTCCTTACCGGCTCTGAAACAGACTCGGAGCCTGGCTGTGGTACTGTAACTCCGGGCTCGGTCTGTGTGGCAGTGTCGGCGAACTCTCTCGAACACGGCACAGTAACACCAGACTTTGTCGGTAGTGAGGACGGAGCATGAACCTCCACTTTCTGCGTCAGTGTTGAAGCTGTCGGCGAGCTGTCATTTTGCAGTTTTACCCCAGCTTCTCCTCCACTCTGTCCCGGGTTTAACGCAGACCACAGTCGCTCCACCAGCTCAGCCTTGAGTCCTCCAGTGTCCAAACCGACTTCTTTAAGTTTTGACCGCAACTCCGTCACTTTTAACTTTTTAATATCCGTTAGCTTCATTCTTAGCGTGTGAATAGAAACTCAGTTGTCCTCTTCTTCAAATTGTGCCTTATTTCATTGAAAAACACTAAACAAACTAAACTGTAAACCTGCCTGTGGTTTGGCCATAACAACGGTTCAATATGGAGCCCTGGGCTGTGATTGGCTCTTTACTTCTTCCTTGACCCGGTTTTGGCAGATAACACGCTCGATGTACTCTCTACTGCCACAGTGGCAAGAAGAGGGTACTACACCTGCTGTTGACATGGCTAATGGCTAATGGCTAATTTCGTTTGACAATGTCACATTTAGGTAGTTTTGATGGAAATTCACCACTATTTTCTTATATTTAATTGACTAAATTAGTTATTAGTTGACAAATAATAAAAAAATGCTGTTGCAAACATAGACATGTTTACTAGATGTCCTTGAACTATTACAGCTTGTGATGGATGCTTTACAATTTTTAAAATGTTATACATCAAACACTTAACTCATGAAATAATCAGCAAATTGTTCATGATAAAGTATAGTGTAGTAAAAACATTTCACAGCTGCAGTCATTGCTGATGTGCTTTGTTTGGTGTGTTTGAGTTAGGATGACATTCTTTCATAAGGGTTTTAGAGGAATTTATTCAAACAACACAAATGTAAAAACATGAATGTAAATGAGCACGAACAGGTTTAGAGGTAAAATTTTCACTTAAAACAAAAAATATAATATAATATACATGAAAATTCATTTCAAGTGACACTACTGTCTCATCTCTGTCAACTTCAGATTTTTCGCTCTGCTGTTTGTGTGTCATTACAACCGCTTTGGTCGGTGATATCAGGGAAAAAGTTTAGAAACAACTTTGTATCATATGTTTTAAAAACTCAAATCAAGGTTTTAAAATTCTTTCCTCTTCACTGACCCTTTTGGCTTCCACACAAATCTCTCTCAAAGTGAAAACTATCACAGATCCGCGAATTTAATTTCATTTTTACGGACTCTGCGTGGATCATTAGAGAAGATCTGACTGCTTCATTCATGCCCTGGGAGCGGTGGTGTCCACACAAACAGCATCATAACAAAAATCGTCACAAGCTGAGAGAAGGCCAGCAGTGATTTTTCCGTTACACAACAGAACATTCAGGTCATGCTCACACAGTGAGCCTGTTTTTTGTGGCTCAGTCACTCTTTCACCACATGCTTCACATTTAAAGCGTCTCAGTGCTACATCTGAAAATTACGCTCAAAATGTATTCTCCCTGAAGAGGACACAACTGTGCAAAATGTCAAACTTCAGCAGAGCTGTAAACAATCACGCATATTTAAATATATTCAAAACAGACTGTAGGAAAAACACCATCTGGCTGTCTGTTGTGTCATCAGTGACGTGAACACAGTAAACTGTAATGCATTAATTCACAAAGTCCTGGTCATATCACATAAATACGCACAATGTGGTAACAACTGTAATAACTTAATACATCTGCTTCAACAATCCTGATGTGTTTTTTTCCCATAAAATCCCTTTATGTCCCCAATAAAGAGTTGAGAAAAGTCTCAGTGCCACTCGTAGTGAAAAACAAATTCCTGCACAGCTCTGAAAAACCCAAACGTTCCTTTAACGACACTTAGTGATAGTCCAAAGACTTTAATCCTTTAAGAATAAATGAAAATGTATTCAGTCAACTTCACAACAAAACAGATTTTTTTTACATGTGGCACTAATCCACTAATCCAAACTAAAATATCAGTAAAAATAACCACACTATCACTTATGACTGTCTGTAATGATGTTACTGTAATTTTATAGCAACAAGCAAGAAATAAGCAACATTAGCAACACACTAAATTAGCTTATTTAATTGTGTTGTGTATTTGAAGCCATTTGGTAACAAGTAAAACTAATACGCTGTATGTAGATTATTTTAAATAAGATGATGCTGTTGTTTTTTCAATTTATCACCACTATGGCGATCCCAGTATTTCCAATTTAGGATTACCACCTGAAGACAAAACCAGTTCTCTGATTCAGTTGCTTACAATCAGATTGTTAGAAAACGATTTGGGGGGTTTTGAGTTTTTCTGGAAACTGCACGTCGTGGTGTCACTGAGAGGTGATGGGTGCTTGAGTGAGTGTAATGTAAACTAAGTGAAGTTTTTGAGCGCTGTATCAATATCATTATTTCAGATTAAACATTTAAAGAGTCGACGACAGATTGGCCTGTCTTCATAATTTGTCATGAACGCGTAAAAACATTTCTGATGCTGATTCTGTAAAGCTGGTCACCAAAGAACTGGGATCTGTTTTAGATTTTACAGCTGTTAGACATGTTCTCTGCAGGACAAACAATACTATAAAGATGCTGTTTGTAATACTGTGTCCTAATACAATTACTGCATGCAGCATTAAGAACTGTAGAGGAGATATCATCATTAATACTGATAGGGTAAAAAAATAGGATGAAGCTTAATTTAGAGAGTGCAGCAAAGTGTAACACCTTCTGTGACTCTTAGACGAAGATGGTGGGTGTAGCTGCAGGAAGTGGAGGAGAGGGGGTGTCCGATGGACTGTGCTCCAGCAGCAGCTCCTTCTCTCTGGGCAGACAGGGCCTGCTGATGTGCTGGCTGTGGGAGTGGTAGAGTCGCAGGAAAGCCAGGACGGACTGAGCCAGCCACAGAGCAGTCACAAGCCACAAAGATGCCTGAGAATACAGAGTGTGGTTCAGCGAGCTAACGATCACACAGCTACAACGAAAACATCACATTAAACTAAAAACTAACAAACTGGTGATATGAAACAATCTGCAGTTTCAGGTATTAGGTTCAGACTCTGAACATAAAAACTGAGCTTTTCTGTTTTCTGTCTACTAAAGATGACAAATCTCCAAAATGTAGTTAGAAATGAATTAGACGGAGATTAATAGTAATAGGGATTAGCAAGGCTTCACATTTGAGTGAATTCAATACTGGATTTAAATTTGAAACAACCGCACTGAACCCTATGCCTGGTTATTACTACAGAAAGACGCTAGGATAAAGTTGGTTTGCCACATCTGTTTTTAACAATATGTGTTTTTATGCATGTGCACTTGGGCGCTCTCCTACCTGTGCCAGACTGAGCTCTGTGTAGAAGGAGGAGGTGTCCACATCCAGGTAAAGTGGGACGGACTGAGCCTCTGCACAGCTGGAAAAAACAGATATGAAGAGATGAGAAAGAATCCCAAAATATTCTCATATATACTTATTAACTTATCAATACCAAATGTTGTTTTCTATTAAAACCAACTTTAAGAATGTGTCTGTTTTACTTGATTGATAATAGACAATATTAAAATAAAATAATAATAAAACGCGTTACCGGTGTCAGGAACATTGACAACTAAATCTGAATTACTTCCTGTTAAGTGCACCCAATTGATAAGAGAACAATTTTAAAGCTGCTGCAATTAATCTGTTAATAAAAAAATATTAAAAACCTTTAAATAACTGATTTAATCGGGATAAGAAAATAAATGTTAATTATCTGGCTTTTTTATCTGAATTATGAATATTTTTGGTCTTATGTCATAGAAAGTTTAAATACTTTTAATTTTGGACTAATTATTGGACAAGATATCTCAACACATCTGCATATTCTGCATTTATTTCTTAAATTTTTAGCATTTTGGAGCTCCATATCCTACAGCACATGCAGTCTGCTGAGCTTTAGTATCAGACTACTCACCTATACGGCAGTGTGTTATCATTAGTCACGGTGTCACACCAGGAAACCAGACCCAGAGACAAGATAACGCTGGCCCCTCCGGACAGGAAGAGCACGCACACACTCAGCAGCACCGTCAGGAAGGACGAGAAGAGGGTGCTGGGCAGAAACAAACATCACAGTCATGAGACATATTGCATGTAGAAAAAACACACAAGTGAGAGAGCACTAAATTTGAAAGTTTATTCATGGTCTATTCAAATATTTTAATGTGCAGAATATCATATCAAAGCACTGTAATACCCACTAAGTCTGTAATTTAAAACGTCTACTGTTCGTGTTTTCATTAGCTGCATGTCTGCACAGTACTGGAGTACTTTCAGCTCCTCTGTAAACATATGAATAATGTTTTTCTGCAGCTGTAAATTTAAAGGGACAACACTAGGTGTATTACTACTCTGGCTCAACAACACTGTCCAAAGACATGCAGCTGGGTTACCTGTCCAGGGTGTACCCTGCCTTCAGCCCCACTGTGAGCCTTGAGAGGAACAGCAGGGATAATGTATAGGTGGAAGTGTAGTACTTTACACCTCTACAACAACCATTAAATTACTACTGCAGCAACTGCTCTGATCCTACTACTGCTGCAAACACTGCTGCTGTAGCAGTGGGATACAATTAGGTCAGTTATGTAACTACCATTATATTATACTTATACTGGATATACCTAAAATCTGCTGCAACAGCTCTTAGATAAAACGACAACATGTTGCTGATAATACTATTTTGCTGCATTAGTAGTAGTATTATAGCTTTTTTTCCGTTACTGTTGTATACTACACTGTTATTTCATATCAAGAGAATCCCATGATTATCACACATATTCTTTTTACTTTTTAGTATTTTTTCATTTAATACTGATATACCGTGTACATTTTTATTGTTCTAGTATTACTATTTTGTATTTATGTAAATTTTTTGGTTTTCTCTGTTTCTTTTATATACTGCGTGTACTGGGGCGTGTCGGTATCCCAGTTTCTTTCCAGTCTAGGAGAATGGCAATGCTTATTAATATGTCTAGCAATAATTTTCTTTATTATTAGATTCATAAGGTGTATACAGCGTCACAAAATAGAGAATACATCTATATTGCTTTTTGTGGGTTAACTATAATAGAAAGTAGGAACACTGGCGGATATGTTCTGGCATCTTCGCTTAAAGGTGACGCAAAAAGTTTTGAATATAGTAAAAATGTGACGGTGAAAAGGATGAATAAGAATAAAACAACATAGATGGAAATGCTCGAGTAAAGCAGCTCAGCGCTGCACATCAGTGCGGTGCTGTTGTTTGTGTGTCAGCGGACTCACTCGTCGTGTCGTCCGTGCAGATAAAGCAGGCACCTCCATCCCTGCGCTGCACCGTACAGCACCGTGAAAATACCGACGAAAGTGGCGAACTGGCAGGCTGCCGGCGGACCCCACTGCTGCACCACCAGGTGAGCGACGTCTCCCGGCTCTCCCGTCAGCTCTTCCCGGTTCTCGGTCCTCCAGTAGCCGGTGGAGAAAAGTGCGCAGCGGCCTTTGAAAGCGGAGCCGTTGAGAGCCATGGGGACGACCACCAACAAGCCCACCGCCACCGAGAGGGCGTGAGCGGCGCAGTGGGCCAGCAACAGCCGCCGGTCCAGCTCCATGTTAGAAATGAAAACAGTGTGTGAATAAAGCAATAAAGTGTCCAGTCACGTCAACACATCCCGGTTAATTCCCATGTAACGGGTCACGGTGCTGGAGCAGAGGCCGTTTAAAGACGTTAGGGCGGAGACCGGACGGTCACGTAGGCGCAGAGAGGAGGAGCAAGCGCAGAGGTCTCACTCCGAAGAAAACTCTAGAAACCAAAGAAAAAAAAGAAGATTCATTGTCGATAGTGGCAACAAGTCCACAGTGGCATGACATGGCATGATTACCGGAGGAGATACAAGAATACAAAACTAATAATACTAGTAGAAGTACAACTACAGATTCTCAAGTTAAAGTATGAGCACATTTTCTAAATATTACTTTAAGTACTAAAGTTGAAGGCTGATGTGGCGACCCTCACATGGAGCAGCCGATGAAACAAGAAGACCAAAGAATCATTACTGAAGTATGGTTAAAAAAAACAGTATTTTAAACGCTATAGAACATGATGGGAACCCGAAGGTGCGTTGTCCAGATTAGTTTCATATGTGCACACAATGTTCAGGTCATCTATTTGTGGAAGGGAGAATACGACATGTCTGAAAACAACAATAAATTATTTCCCATTT
>OMLM01008854.1:2496-36910 GCA_900302695.1 Helostoma temminkii
AACAAGAAGCAAGAAGCTATATATGATTGTGACTGGACCATTCTGCATCATTTATTTACTCCATAACAAAACACATGGGTTCAGAAAACAACATTCATTGTAGATGCTGATTGTTTGCATGCTGCTCAATTTTACTCCATCATTTGGCATCCCTGCCATCTTTTACAAACCCTGTGGAAAAGTAAGAAAAACTAGCAATTTGGCATCCCTTATTTGATTATTGGCCTTTTGGCCTATGGGCTAGTGACTTCATTGGACCATTCGGCATCCTTGATCCAAGACACACCTTTAATTTGGTTTAGTTTTCTAATTTATGGACAGTCTGTAAATTCAGAACAGGTACTGACAGTTTACATATGATAATTGGCATCATGAGTTTAGGAAATCCACAGTTTCCACTAAACCATTTGGCATCTATAGTGTGTCTGAACTGGCTGTAGATATATCTGAGTGCACCATTTGGCATCCCTGATTTAACACAGAAAATACACTATACTACCATGGAACCTACAGGCACTGTTACACGTAACTCAGAGTGGGTTGTACCTGAGGACGCGATCAGATGTCTGGTTGGTCTTGGTGCCGGTGTCAGTCGAGTGACTCTTCTCGTGGACCTTTGCCATCTTCTCTGCGGCAGCGATGGGACAGCCGGACAGACTGTGGGGGGAGGGAGGGTGAGACAACGGCAGGGCCTGGTTACAGACTGTACTCACACACAAAAACACACATACAGTGACACAAACAGCATCTGGTTCCATGTGAAGAGAGGTTCAGCTGTCAGTACCAGCAGTTCACAATGAATTATAGATTTAAAATGGCCTAATTTAGTTTGACTGCGTGACTGGTTTCCTCTGTGATGGTTTGACTGGTTTACTCACTGTGGGTTTGATGGTTGACAACCCAAGAGCTGGACTGATTCATGGGCTTCTGCTGTTTAATGGCAAACTGACTGGTGAACAGGCTGTTTGGGGGGTTTGACTGTTTTGCTGTCTGACTGGGGTAGACCACTATCTGGAGAGTCTGTGGACTGATTAAATGACACGCTGACTGATCTAAAGGCTGATTGAAGTTCAGGCTCACAAGCTAGTTTACAGGTTGGAGTTATAACTTGTTTGCTAACTGAATGATTTGACTGGATTACTGACTAAATGACTAGTTACAGACTTGCTTTCACCAGTTTATTGACTTAGCGAGAGTTTGATTGGTTTACAGCCCAAGACTTGAACTGGTTTATTGAAAGACTAGTAACTAGTCACCTTGGTTTATCGGTTGACTCACTGATTTACAGATTGGAAATATGACTGGTTGAAGGCTGACTGTTGCACTAGTTAACCAACTAACTCGTTTATAGGTTGAGGGTAGCTGAACTGGTCGCCCAGTTAACAGACCGCTAGTTAAGTTCTTTGTCAACCGTTTAATAGGCAGATTAGTTTACTGACCTCCAGAGTATTGATCGGTTTACACACTGACTTGTTCATTGACAGACTGGTTAATAGGCAGTGACCACACTAGTTGTTTGCTGGCTTCCAGATGCAGGTACACACAGATCGATACTGACTGATTTGCTGTCTAATTAACTGGGAATGGTTTACCATTTTACTGAATGCCTGTTTACTGACTGCTGAAAGTGAGAAGCTGTGACTCTCTGTGTGTAATCATGTGTCTCACAAAACACTTCCATTTGTGTGAAAAAGTGTAATTTCACACCAGCTCCCAAATATGAGCGTTAACACCCTCTACATTTTATGGAGCTTATTTCTTCTATCGTTGGTGAAATTGATTGCAGACAAACCTACTACTTTACATCAACTGATAGACACTCACAGGTCACTTTATTAGGCACACCTTCAACTGCTTGTGACCACTAACATGGCAGTAACAATACAATTAGACATGCAGACATGGTGAAGTCGATGTGTTTAACTTCAAGCTGTCTAGAGGGATTTTCACACACAACCATCACCAGGGTTTGCAGAGGCTTCTCTAAAAAAATATATATATATCTGGGTGGCAGTTTTCTGGGCAACACTAGAGGTCAGAGGAGAAGAGCCAGACTGGTTTGAGCTGATAAAAAGGGAACAGTAACTGAACCTCTCATTACAAGTGAGGCAGAACACGTCAAACCTTGAAAGGAACATTCAACCTTGAGTTGGGCTACAGCAGCAGGACACCACACCAGCGATGAACAGAAAACTGAGGCTACAGTTCTCACGGGCTCACCAAAGTTGGACAACAGAACATTTGAAAAACACTGCCTGGTCTGACGAGACAAATGTTTGACATTCGGATGGTAGTGTCAAAATTTGGCATAAAGAAGATAAAAACACGGGCCCATCCTGCCTTGTATCAACGTTCAGGCTGGTGGAGGTGGTGTAATGGTGTGGAGTTTCTTGGGACACTTTTGGCCCCTTAGTACCAACTGAGCATTGTTTAAATGCTGCAGCCTACTTGAGTAGTGTTGCTGACCATGTCTATCCCTTCTTATTGCCACTTCCAACAGGCTACCGAGCAATTTTCTTCAATATGATGAGTTCACAAATGGACAACTCGATCTAAGAGAGATCTGCAGTTAGGATGGGCACCCAACATATCTGCAGCATCTGTAGGGTGCTATTATGTCAATATGGACCCGTATTCCTAGGGAATGTTCCCAGCACCTTGTTGAATCTATGCCATAAAGAAGAAAGGCAGTTCTGAAGGATGAACGGAGTCCAATCAAATACTACCTACACTAATTTAGCACTAAATTGTAGATCTCATTTAGCGTGATACTATGGATAACAATTAAAAAGCTTCTCCTTGTCAAACTACACTACATGAACAAAAGTATTTGGCCACACCTGGAGGGATAATGGTATGGGGGGTTTTCAGGGTTTCCAGCCCTGACCTCAACCCCATCAAGCACGTTTGGGGTGAGCTGGAACAAAAATTGCAAGCCAGGCCTTCTCATCCAAGGTCAGAGTCTGTCCTCATCAGTGCTCTGCACAATAAATGGGCACTAAATCCCACAGAAACACGTCTTCCAAGAAGAGTGATTGTTAGAAAAATTGTTAGCGCTGCAAAAGGGGGATTAATAATTATGCAACCAAATACTTTTGTCCATATAGTGTATAGTGTTTAAACCCAGTTTTCTGAAATAAAATAAATAAATAAAAACACTAAAGCTGCAATTACCACGTTATGCCTCTACAACTGTTGATAATGACATTATTTTTTTTACACTAAACAGAATTTCATGGTATTTCTCTGTTTTACTTTCAGTTACATAGATCTCCTCACCTACTACACTCAGGTTTGGGTTTAGGTGCAGTGAAACACAAGGTAAAGCAACATCAGGCATTTTCTAATTGCTTCATAAACTAAAGCAATGTTATTACGAACATACATTCATTCACACACATCTTAAAAGGATGATAGTGTGTGAGGAGTGTGTGACGGATCAGTGCAGCGGCTGCTGCTGCTATGAAGGTGTTTCCATGGCGACTGCTAGACATGAAAGCTGCGCGAGCTGGTAGCTAACAGCGGCTAAGCTAGCTAGCAGTTGCTTTGTTTCTTCTCCCGGTGGAGCTGTGCTACATAACACACCCTGCAGCCAGTCTGAGCGAGTGTGTGTGTGCCTCTGTCTGCCAGCACACGTGTGCTGCTGTCTGTGAGCTAATTTGTCAGTGTCTGACTGTGTGTGTGTGTGTGTGTGTGTGTGTGTGTGTGTGTGTGTGTGTTGCAGTAAAGACTGTGTGCATGAAACTGTTTCTAAGCCTCTGCGAGAAAATGAGAGTGAATCCTAATCACTTTACATAATTTAAAATTGTGTGTGTGTGTGTGTGTGCTTGCTGCCTGTGTGTGATCTGCCTGTGAAACAGCTGAGCTGCTGATGTGACGCAAACACCCCATCATGCCAAAATTCAAAATTAAGCCCCTTTCCCACATTCATCTAAATCCGGAATTGCTTCAGCAGATTTTGCATGTTGGTGGTGGAAGGTGAGACCATCTGACAGAAAATGAGGCAAGAAAAACATCTGCAAATCTTTTCCAAACAGCTCTTAATCAGATTAAAACCGTTTTGTTAGTATATGAAGAACACCTCAGCTAAAGATGTTGTACAGTGCTGAGATGTATTTGCACCCTTCATACCTAATGTTTTGGTTTTTTTATTAGCCATTCAGAGGTGGACTTGCTGGTGTGAAGCTGCAGAGCAGCCTCAGACCATCACACTAGCACCTACATGTTTGACTCTTGATGATGTTCTTTTTATGAAACGCTGTGTTGGTTTTACGCCAGATGTAACAGGACGCACGCCTTCCGAAACATTCAACATTTGTCTCATCAGATCCCAGAATATTTGCCAAAAGTCAGTCACAAGACTGGACATCTTAATATTTGAGATTAAGATAACGCTTCAATTTTAACGGGGACAGTGTCTGTTATTTATGTGAGAAAACACTGTTAGCAGCATTGAAATAAAAAGTGATTTAATGGTGACTTGCACTGGAATTGGACGTGCACTTATAGGATAGGTGCACTATTTTACACGTCTGTCTCAAAACAACGTTCAGGTATGTAAACACCAACAACAACACACTCATTTACGAAAGTAGTATTCACACGGGCACCTGACTGGAAACTGTGGGCTCTCATTTACATTATACAGTGACTAATTTTGTTTTTATGTTATTTTTTGGATGTCAAGTCACATCTGTTCAGTTTATAAAACAAAGTTTACTCAAGGCCTTGACACTTAACCGACACCCACGTGTGACGCTAATCAGCAGACACCACACAAGCCCACAGCGCTCGCACTGTTAATCAGCTGATTCATATGTCGGCGGAGTGACTCAGCTGTTAGCGGCCCGGCTGAAGGCCGCTCACTCACCTGCGATGCGAGTTCCTGTTGCTATTGACATGACCCCGTCCAGAGCAGCCAGGAGTAGGGCACTTTAAAACATTTTCATACATGGCAAGGACTTTGACAGACAGGAAAAGATGAGAAAGACAGCAAGGGTTAGGAACAGAAAGGAGAGTCAGCTACACCGGTTAGGCATGCACACACTGCAGCTGCAGGAATGACACAAATATGGAGCAAAGAATTCCAGAAAATGAGCAAAGATTTAGTGTTGTGACAATGTACGATTCCATTTTTCACTTTAGCCACTTCAGCAGTTTTAGGTTCACTTCAAGTATTGATTATCAAAAAACAAAAATCCCCCAGAGTAGAAAAAACGTACAGTAAATGTCTTGATAAACTACTGTCTGTTTCTACACTTGTCTGCTCCATGTAATCCTTTCCTACTGGGGAAACATCATTCCCATTTCCATTTTGATTGTGATATTTCCTGAGAAATGAATTTACAAGGAGAAAAAGAAGTTTGTCACACACTGGAGAAGGAACAATGTGTGATGAGAAGGGCATAAAGCGGTAGCGATATAAAAATTTAATAATTTTTATTAGGGCTGTAGAAAATATATGTGCTTTAGTATAATAAAACTACTTATATACGCTGCCAGTCATTATTTTTTGCAGTGTAACAGATAGAAATAGGAACAAAAAGCCGTAAAAAAAAACAACTTTCAGCTCAGCTCAAAAAAAACACTTATTTATCTGGTTTCCATTCTGACGTTGTTTATACTGTCACAATCTACAGGTTTAACACCACTATCACCTAATATCACTCATGTAAGACACGTATTACCTGTGAGTTTAGTGCTCGACTAAAGCAGGTTCGGATGCTCAGAGATGTTCTCATGCAGGTTGTTTTGTGACTTTTTGCAGCCAGCAGCTGGATCACACTGATTCCTCATGCTGTTCATGTTACATCAGCAACACAGACACCAAAACCAGACATCAGGCAGGTGTGATGAGGAGGAAGAAAAGAAAGTAAAGGAGGACACACAAACTGAAGTCAAAAGAAAAAACACTTTCTACTGTGCCACATTTAGCAGAAGACTAGCGAGACTAGATAAAAGTAAAATAGTATTTAACATCTGATTTCAGCTCTGAGTCCTTTGAAACTCAAAACCTTGATAACGCTTTGCAATTATCAGGGTTTACTTTGAATTTAATATCACAAATCATGTATTTAAATCAAAATGAAAGTTTCAGACGCCTACCTGTATCTATGAAACACTTGCAACACAAGGAAACACACACGTCATGCGGGATGGATGCATGATGGTGGATGGCTGACATGCCCAACACGGCCGTGCTCTCACAGCTGCACGAGTCACCTAACAAGTCATTTTAAGTCAGTATTAATTCATTTTCCTTCAGTTTAATATTGTTTTGGCCTGTAAATTAATGTAAGTCATGAACTGACTTGAATTTATCACAGAAATTATGCAGTTTTTAAGGGAATTGACTTTTCCCATAAATATTAAAAGAACAATATGGTTCCAGTTACTTCCAAACAGTGCCAGATAAGACATTTGCTTCTGGGCAGATTAGTTTTTCATTAGTTTTGCAGAAATAATCTGATTATTTGAGTAAAACCACAGCAATTATTCTAGATGAATAAATGTTTGTTCCTGCATTTACAGGAAAAACCCCCTTTTATTCTGATATATATGCGTTTGTACATGTTATTCCGAGATACATCAGTTACCCTCATTGCCAGGTTTAATAATACATATTATTTTGCTGTAAATTATTGTTTTGGTGGTTTTGCCAACATTTTGTTGGTAATTTATTGCCAGTTTTGTGCTTGTTTTTGTCAAACTGAGATACTGGAGCTAGAAATATTTGAGATTTAAGAGTTTTTCTCTCAGTTTCTTACAGTGTTTTTCTAAATGACAGTAAAAGAGAATGCACCATTAGACCCTGTGAGACTCACTCACAGCAAACTAGTCATACAAAGCTAATAATAGGCTTAGCTAATGCCTAAATTTAGTAGTAATTAGTAGTATTAACAATGGACAGCCTGTTGAACATGATATACAGATAACTTTTCCAGTTATCTTAGTGAAAAATAGAGAAGTGTTGGTGTCTTAAGCTCCAGTGAAGTTTAACTCATCCAATTAGATGATTTCTGCCTGAGTGCACAACTACAGCCACAACCTCAAACATCAAACTGAAGTACTGTGCTGGCTGAAATGACTTGTCAGATCATTATGAATCTTTTTATTCCGGATGTGTTTTCAGCGCAGCAGAGCATCCGAGCAGAGGGACCTACTCTCAGGTGGAACTCTGTCTTTGTGGGGACACCCGGACAGGCTGCGGTGGTGCGGGTACAGACCCGTCACGTGACCTGTCCCGTCGCAGCCCGGCGTTGGACACTTGCTCTCCTTTTTCTCTCCCCTGGAAGAGTCTGGGAAGAGCAGATGGATGAGAATAAGGATGAAGTGCTGATGAATGGTGTTAAACAGGTTCCCAGCAGCGGAGGTAACTGACTTTGGCCCACATAAGGCTGCCACATTCGACTAGATTTTACCCATCTGGCTCCAGAACTCTGAATCACTGAGCGAGTCCTAAAGTTCTGGTCTTGCTCTCATTTGAAAATTTGTTAACCAGTACAATTCCTAAATCCTTTCCAAATAAAAACATCTTATTCATCAGAGTACCCAGCTGTGTACTGCAGCTCCAGCTCAATCAACTACAGCACAGAGTATCTTATATGCCAACACCTCACTAATAATTACTATTTTACATATTATTATAACACTGACCTGGACATTTAGATACTTGAGGTCCAAGTTAATGTGGTCACATGATTTTCCATTGTGTGGTGGTTGCAATTTAGCTCCCGTGTCACTACGTTTAGCGACCATCAAGAGTAAACAGCAAATAGCAATATGGCGACTTTTTGCCCAGGCAATAACTGCTTCATGTGTGTCAGTGAATGTCTCTCCTCTATGGCTGTGACTTCTTCACTTCAAAATTTGCAGAATTTTAAATACAAATATTGAGTGTTTGTGGAAAAAGTGTGAATAAAAAATGTTGTTGAGAAGGTGCACAGATCTTGCTGTACAGTTTTATGGCAGTGGGTAGAAAAGACCACAGTTGTTTGTCTTGCTCTTCAGCTGAATCAGCGTGTGGCTGACTGAGCTTCCCATCAGCCACAGTTCATCCTTCTCACTTCACTTGCATTGGAATATTTTTATAGTATGGTATAGCCACCACTCGTTCAATCATGAGAAACGCTACCAGCTCTTAGCAAGCACAGCTCAATATGTGACATGACATTAACTGTAAGGCTAAATGTATGAAATGAAACAAAATGACAACTGTAGAAGAGAGACGTTGCTGAGTTTCGGGTTGAGAAACAGCTCCGGTTAGCAGCACTCAGCTTTGGGGCAGGAATTGCACCGAGTTCATCGTCTCTGAGCATCCTAATGAAAGCCTTCCTGTGGACTCCTATCAAAGGTATCTGCTGTGCTAATGAAGAAGTTTGAAGTCAATCTGAGTCTGTAGTGAGGCTGATAACTGCACAGTGTCGACTCCCTCCCGGCGGCGGTGGAGTTGTATTTGAGTGGATTTAGAGAAATAGGGCGCAGATAGCGTCCCACAGATGAGATTTGCTCTCCTAACGGGCCGTGCAGATTGCCATTACTCATGCCTGACAAGCTGGCCGTCTGATGTTCCCACACCGGCCTATTTTAACAACATAAGCTGCTGTCGGAGGAAAACCATGCCTCTGCAAAAAAAAAACGTTGTTGGTACTGAATGCAGAAAATGAATGCCCATTATCTCATCGGCGGCCACGTATATCATTTCTGAAATAACACAATGGTGTTTTAGCGGGCTTTAATAAACCAAAGGTCAGAAAACTCACTCAGCCCAAAGATGTGCACAGAAATGCTCGACTCAGAAAGGAATAAGATAGGCATTAAAGTTACAGTTATATGTTTTTTACTGGATTCACAGAGCTGATACCCTCGGGCTGCTGCAGTATTCAGGGTTACAATAAGTCAGGCAGATAAGATAAACTTCCTCCCTGCTGACCCGAGGTCAGATTTTTTGGAGCATTTGCAGCTTCGGGTCAAATGTGATGCGAAGAGGTGATGTGAAATTGGCAGAATTTGGAGAGGAAACATGACATGATGATGGCTTTGTGAATACAGTTCAAACACTAACAATTTTCAGGAGTGTTTGTCTTAGAAAACAGTGTTTATCACTTTCTCCGGGAGGAGTCTGTATATTTCAATTCACAGCTAAAATAACCGCACGCCTGCTTCGGCTGCCTCGTTTCTACTGAATGATTTGGTTCAGATGCTTTGATTACTGTTGTAGGTTGATGGCACAGAGCTACAAGCTGACTGAACTAAATTTGTCACTAGAAGTCCAGCTGCCATATAAAAATAGCCTCGATGTGAAAGCACACTCTGTCTTTCCCAGATGTGAAACATTTGTGACCATGATGGTGACAAAAAATAAACAAATAAGAAAAGAGAGAAAAATCCTGAAAGCATTGTTTAAAACTACCTTTATATAAATCAGCAGGAAGAGACTGAATTATCCACAATACCAAAGAGTTGCTGCTGCAGCTGCTTGTAACTTTTTTTTTCTGACACAGTCTCAAAAATTTCATCTTGAAACTTAAATGTGCTGCTGAACACGGATCAGCAGGGTCAGCGTGTGAGATTACGCTGCCTACCTTTAGGGTAATACGCCCTCTTCAACAAGTCATGGTGCATCCTGGACTTGCGCTCCTCTGCGGCACTGCTCAGCCTCGGGCTGTGTTCGCCGTGGCCGCGTTGTTGATGGTGATCCCGACGGGGGACCGCCTGCTCCGAGGCCATCCGGTCTCTCATGACCTTCGCTCTCTCCGATTCCAGGGCAATTGCCTTTTCCAGCAGCGTCAGGTTTCCCTTGGCCATGTCGAAGGTTTCGTCCGAGCGGTCAGAGGCTACCGATGTGGTGTCCTCGTCGCCCTCCTGGCTGCAGCTGGTGGGGTAGCCTCTGGACGCCGGGCTCAGCTGCTCCTCGAGCTTCATCAGGTTCACCATGTCGGAGTAGCTGCGCTCCAGAGACCTGGGCTCCTCTACTGCACCTTGCTGGCAGCTGTCGTACCTGTAGTGAGTCGTGGTTGTCATGAAGTTAACAATGGTCCATATTTGTTCTTTCGGCCTGGTGGTATTCATTTAGTTTAATTTTGTTTACTAGAGGATTATGCAAACAACTTGAATAGGTCCTGTTCTATTTAAACACTCACAGTTTTATTATCTCAGCAAGTTTAAAGGGTTATATCAGGAAAACGTGTTTCTACCTTTTTAAGTTATCTGTGGGTCTATTAAGAATATTATTAAGGGCCAAAACGGATGAGCTTCCAGTGTTTACAGTGCTCTACACTAGTTATACAGTTTCATATTTAACACTCTGATGTAAAATGTGTTTTTACTTTTGATTCCACCACTGCTGGTGCCAGTGGTTTTCCAAATAAAGAAAAATTAACCCTTCCTCAACCTCCTCGGACAAACAAAACCGCCAAAGTAAAAGACCAACTTCTGTAAGTTTTAGCAATATCGAAAAATACAAAACCATGCGACATATTGTCAATGTCAAAATCCCGCCTGCAGAATCTCATTAGGGCACAGTTAACACATATGTGTGGAATAAAGAAAAGGTAATGTACCTGTTCAGGTGATGCACCACCTGCTGGTCCATTGTGTTTTGGAGTTCATGGTGAAGTGCGTGTAGGACGGGGCGATCGCACGGCTGTGTCTCGCTCAGTTTCCGAGCCAGGTCAAAGCACTGATTCCTCAGACATTCCAGACTGCTCAGACACACCTCCTCCTCGCTCTCATCCGCGTGAACCCTGACCCCAATGCTGGGCCGCCCATTAGCCTGGCTGCCGTCGTCCACCATGGTGCCTTCTGGGTAGCCGTCCTCGGGCAGCATGGCGCCGTGACCCTGAGCGAGGAGCTTCAGGGAGTCCACCGTCTCCCTGACCACATCGCTGTCCAGGTCCACGCTCAGTTCGCCTTTCCTGTCACCCTGCTCACTGCCGTCATCATCTTCATCGTCTTCATCCTCCCCGGCGCTGTTGGAGGAATTGCTGTTCATCTCTGACTCTGTCATGGCCTGGTAGGCAGCGTCCTCTGCGATCTTGCCCAGGTTAAGCAGCGACTTGGCGACCAGCTCGTCGTAGTTCTCGTACTCCTCTCCAGTGCCGTTGCCAGCGCTGCAGCTGTTGTTGTTGTTATCATCCTTCTGAATTGGAATAAGCTTTGATTGTCCACTGGGTTTGTAGTGGTTCTCTACTGTCAGAGAGAAAAAACAAATCTCTCAGGCCCTGCACAGATTTACAACAGAACCCATCTAACATAACTTAACAGCCAGTTTCTCCCAATCATCGCAGTTTCATCGCTATGTTGCACGAAAACAACAAAACAGTAGATAATTGGTCAAAAATAAAAGGGGAAATGATTCATTTTGCAGATAATATAACTTTCTTTTCATTTGTAAAACAAAAATCCTGCAGATGAAAAGGAAATGAGGGCTTTTGCCGCCTATAATCAATTCAGCAACACTGATGAACCCTCATATATTTCTGAATACATTAGCTGCATCCCTCCCAATTATCATCCACTGTTTACTCACAAAAAACATACAACCCAGAGCTGTGCAGAGCAGCACCGCTCTCTCAGCTAAGCCTCTCTGCTGATTTTGGGGACAGCGACAGTGAATGAGAGCAGAGAAATTGAAAAGGGAGGCGTGTGAGGTGCTCCGATTCAGGAGCCATAAATATCCTCAGGAGGAGAAGCTGAGCCAGAGCGCATTTGACACGTCCACCGAGACAAGGAGCCGAACAGGGAAGGGAGGGGAGGGTGGGAGTTAATAACTCAGCAGAGCTCCTCTCCCGATTATTAGTGAAGCGCTGTCAGAAGCGATTGAGGACACGGGGGGTGTTGGTGGGGAATCGAGAGAAATGTGGTGGGAGGGAGAGCGCAGAGCATCTGGTCTACCAGTGATTCGGCTCAGCGGCTCTCATCACTTACTCCTCTCCTACTACAGTGATGTGAAAAAGTCTTTGCCTGATTTTTTATTTTTTTGCATATTTGTCACACTTAAATGTTTAACCAGAGTAAATACAAAATACAGTTTTTAAATGATGATTTCATTTATTAAAGAAAAAAAAAGATATCCACACTTGCCTGGCCCTATGTGAAAAAGTAAATCATGTACTAAATCATGAATGACCTGCGGTTAACCACATTTTTTGGAAAGCTGAGTTCAATTTCACTTGCCACACTCAAGTATGATTACTGCCAGACCTGTTAAATCAAGAAATCACTTAAATAGAAGCTGTCTGACAAAGTGAAGCAGTTAAAAGATGGTGCTGCGATCTAAAGAAATTCAAGAACAGATAAGAAACAAAGTACTTGACTGGTTCTGGGAAGGGTTCCAGAGTCTTTCTAAGGTTTGGGACTCCAGTGAACCACAGTGAGAGCCATTATCCACAAATGGAGAAAACAGAGTGGTGAACGTTTCCAGGAGTGGCCGGCCAATCAAAATTACTCCAAGAGCACAATGACGACTCATCCAGGAGGTCATAAAAGAACCAGAACAACATCTAAAGAACTGCAGGCCTCACTGCCTCAGTTAAGGTCAGTGTTAATGATTCAACAATAAGAAAGAGACTGAGCTAAAATGGCATCATGGGGGATTTCCAAGGTGACAGCCACTGCGGACCAAAAAGAAAACAAAGGCTTGTCTCACATTTACCAAAAACATCTTGATTAGTCCCAAGACGTTTGGGCAAATATTCTGTGGACTAAGACTAAAAGCTGAACCTTTTGGAAGGTGTGTGTCCTGTTACATCTGGAGTAAAACTAACACAGCGTTTCATAAAAAGAACATTATATTAATAGTCAAACATGGTGGTGGTAGTGTGATGGTCTGGTACTATTTTGCAGGACCGGTTCTGGACCAGGACCGACTCGCCTCAATTGATAATCCTGACAGAGAATGTCTGTCCATCAGTTTGTAACCTCAAGCTCAAGAGCACTTGGGTCTTGCAGCAGGACAGTGATATGAAACACACTAGCAAGTTCACCTCTATGGCTAAAAAAAAAAATGAAGGTTTTGCAGTGGCCTAGTTAAAGTCTGGACTTAAATCCGATTGAGATGCTGCGGCATGAACTTAACAGACAGTTCATGCTTTTAAAATTCCTCCACAGCGATGTGAAAGACTCACTGTCAGGTATATTGCAGTTGTTGCTGCCAAGGGCGGCACAACCAGTTATTATGTTTAGGGGGCAATTACTTTGTCACATAGGGCCAACGGTAAGTAAAGCTTGATCTCACTCCACTAAGGACGCACTTCCATACGATCTGAGGTTTACACAGGCAAACATTTCTGTATCATATCGTTTTGATTTGGAATCATCTGGACAAACGTTTTTTCGCTGAAAGCTGAAAACATCTCTGGAAAACATTTTAAAAAATGCAGCAGTCAATCAAATCGCTTTGAATGAGCAACGTGAGAACTCACCCTGTTGACGATGATTCTGCTCTTCCTCTTCCTCCTCCTCGTCCTCCTGCTCCTCCTCATCATCACCATCATCCACTTCTTCCTCCTCCTCATCCATCCCTTCCTCCTCTTCCTCCTCCTCCGCCCGTTCTCTTCCCATTGTCGCACCTGCTCTCTCCTCCTCTACCTCCTCCTCGTCGTCTTCCTCCTCTCCCTGCTCCTCATTGTCCTCTGAGAACTCATCTTCCACCTCCCCGTCTTCTTCTTCATCTCCTTCTCTTTCCTCGTCCTCCTCGTCCTCCTCTACTACCTCCCCCTGCTCCTTTTCTACGCCCCCCACCTCCATGGCTTCATTCTCGTAGCTGGCATAGGCACGGGCATCCTCCTCTTCACCAGGGCAGGCGGTGAGGAAGGACCTTCTCTTGGCAGCTGGCTCCAGTGGCTGCTTTTCCAGAGCCTTCCTCTTCTTGGCCAGCGGGCAGCCGTAAACACTGAGACAAGAAAGAGGGCACGTAAACGATCAGTGGGCATCTTTGTTCCTTGCTTCACTGGCCCTGAGTTTCCACTGCTAACTCTACTCTTAGGTCAAATTAGTCTTAAAAACCTGGCGGACACACATGACCAGAGGCGGCTCGTGTCTGATACTACACAATCAGAACTAAAAAGAGGTTCGTAGACAAAAGATGCAACAGTACTGATACAGGCTGAGCTCTGTCTTTGCTTGATGGAAACCCATAGAGATCAGAGGTGAACCAGAACACTATGCACCTTTGTGGACTGTAAGATTTATACGTGTTTGTTGCATGCTTGATCGACGAGCATCAACCACTGTGGATTAATGATCTGCCACAGTTTGACACTACAATCCTGTTCTGTGTGTGACATAAACCCGACTAATCACACACAGAAACAGCAGAAAATGACTGTGCCTGCGACAGAATTAAGTAAATGTCACATTAGAGCAGTGAAATTTCACTTTCTGTGCAAATTCAGTGAATTAAAAAATGTTTCATGTAAATGAGTCTAAATACAGTAACTATGGAAATGAAGGAATGGAAAGGTTTTTATATTAAAGACACAACAAAAGTGTTTTGACCTCAAGAAATACCATCAAGTTTTACATGTTCAGGCCACAATATTATTATTTTGTCTTCACATCTTCAAAAGACTGCAAACGCCGAAAACCTTACCAAGTATATTTGTCTAATTTCAAGAAAAATATCTTGATATAAGACACATTCACTTAAGTGTAACATTTTAATGAGACAGAAGCATGTATTTTTAGCCACATCTTAAACATCTTGTTCAGTCAAAGACTGTTGAAAACATCATGTTCTGAGCTTACTCAGCACTAGCAGAGCTAAAGTAAGAGCCGAGATGAAATTAGGCTTTTTTGTTTGAGCTGCTGTGCTATTTGTAAAAGGTGCACACTGCAGATTCACTGTTGATGCTAATATTTCTTATTAACTTATCATAAATATCCAAGTTTGACATTTTCAAGCTAATTCAACTTAAAAATTCTAGTTATTATAGTCAGAACTTAGAAACATTAGTTGTTCTGACTTGAAGTCTTAAAATTATGAGTTGAACTGAACTCTTCCCACAGCTTCCCATCATGCATTGTTTAAGTTAATACCCTCCAAATAATGTTCTTTTTAGTAGTTTAAAGAAAACAGTCATAGTGGAAAGTTGTTGTGTGCCTTTAATACATATGTACCAGTAGTAAAACGATGTGAACCATGATAAAGACTAACTTTGGTGCATTTTGGCTCTAAAAGTCCAGTTTGTCACATCAGCTGCAGAACTATGGTTTGTTTCTCATCTTGAAGATTATTAGAAACTAGTGTCTAGGTTAAATAAACAATTCAAATAACATCCACATTTACACAACAGAGCATTGTAATGAATCTCAAACAAGAACCTCCCTTGTTTAATAAACTAACAAATCTAAATCAACTAAACTAAGTCTATTTCATTTCAGTAAAGCTAGTAGTAGGTAATTGTCCCGAATGTAGAGAAACACCACTCAAAATAAGCTAATATAAACTTTACAATTTAGTAACATCAATCCATTTTCTTAACCACTTAGTCCCCATAAGGGTCGCGGAAGCTGGAGCCTACCCCAGCTATTATACAGGCGAGATGCAGGGTACATCCTGGACAGGTCGCCAGTCCATCGCAGGGCCACATACAGACAAACAACCATTCACACTCTCACTCACACCTACAGGCAATTTAGAGTCCCCAGTTAACCTGACTGCATGTCTTTGGATAGCGGGAGGAAGCCGCGGTGTCCAGAGAGAACCCACGCAGACACAGGGAGAACATGCAAACTCCACACAGAAAGACCATGGCCGACCCCGGGAATCGAACCCACGACCTTCTTGCTGTGAGGCAACAGTGTCATATTAGTAAGACATAAAATAAAATGCTTAATATGAGTTACAAATAACAGGAAAGATATTTGATCTTAAAAATGCCTAAATCAATATGATAAACTAATTTTTGGAGGATATTTCAGCTAATTTCAAGTCCTGCTTTTCGTACATGTTGCATCTTATTTCCAGACTTTTTACCAACTGTTTTTCACTTGTATTGTCAGATTTGTTTTAGATAAAACACCCTGTTATATTTTTTATTAGCATTTTAGCATTTTTTTTCTTAACATTCTAGTTTAATTTGATCATTAATAGCAAAATCAGATCTACACTGCGGTCGTGATTTCCCTTGTGTTACAGCAGAAATGTTGTGCAAAGGTGAAAGATGTTTTCTAGCTCAAAGAAAAACACACTTGATGCAGATTTGTTTTTCAGTTTCTGTCCTCTGCAGTCACAGGACGACTTCAGCACCACAAGTATCACAGCAAGGAACAGTCAACGGTCATAGCACTGCAGTACGACTCTGTGCTTCATGTTTTAAAACACTAGTGTATTTCTACTAGCTCGCACCGAAGAGGAGAATCAGCCTCAAAACCAAAAAAAACAAAGCTTATTCAAGCGGGGCCTCAATTACGCAAATCCCATAATAGTCATTAACTGTTTAAATTCTGCTTTAATTGCTCCAAAACAGCGAGCACAATTATACACAGCTTTAATGTGGATTTTAGGAAATCAATTAGTCCATTTCCATATAAAAGGGTGTATTTTGTGTTTGGAGGGGGAGTTGGAGAGGCTGACGCGACAGAAACCTCTGTGTGTTTGTCTGACGCTGAGAAAACTAAACCAGCTTTAAAACAAAGTCTGACATTTACTGGAGCCAGAAGATCCCAGTTTGGTAGAAGATGGTTAGAATATTAAAGAGACAAACGAGCAGCAGCAAACAGCAAAGTAAGTGATAAAAAAGTGACAAAATACATGTTCGCCAGACAGTAAAATGCAAAAATGACATTAAAAAAAAGATTATTTAAAAAGATTCTTATACCAACACCACATCTTTCAGTAAAGATTTCTGGAAATATTATGTTACTGCTATTAAATGTTATTCCCATTTAAATCTGAGGAGGTTTTGTCCCGTTTTGACTTCAGGAACATCTGTAGACAAATTAGCCTTTAGATGAGTGAACAACAGTTAGCTTATAAACGAGACAGTTATTGCATGTTCATGACTTCAATTAGGGTTCATGTCAATATATTTTATTTATCTCTACATCAAAGTTTTAGGATCAATCAGCTAAAAAGCATAAATTTAAAATCATGCTTAGATAATGTGGAGGATATGTGATTAATGTACTAGATTCAAGAGACCTATTTTTCAGCAGTTGTTTGAAATGTGACACATAAATTTTAATAATTTAGCTGTAAGAAATTCTGTGAAACAACCACTGTAGGATTAATGCTGTGTTTATGTGTAAAACTTGAGCCAAAAGGCCTAAAACAACACAACAATCCTGTGGAACTCCAAAGAGCATCACTTTATATTTCCAAAATCTTTTACAACTTTCACAGACATCAAGCTTTTAGAAATGTATCCAGAGATTAGGCTAAACCTAAATAATTGTAATAGCTGAAATAATACACAAAACTTTTTTGCTAAAATAAAAATATGTAAAGCATAATCTTCAGTACCTGAAATAATCCATGTTTTAATCCATAAATCAGATATACAGCTTGTGCTTTAGAGGCTCACAAGGGAGCTGGAGCTGATTATTGCTGTCAGGTGACTCATCTACAAGGCCGATACAGAAAGACAGAAATCCATTCACACTCATATTCACCAACATTCACACCTACTGGCAATTTAGAGCCTCCAATTAACCTACCTTACATGTCTTTGGACTGCAGGAGGAAACTGTGGTACCCAGAACTGTGAGGCTAACGAGCTGTAATGCTTGTTTTTATGCATGGTCTGTATTTCAGTGTTTCCTGTTCTTTCTGAAAATACATATTTTCAATGTCCTATAATTAAGGTACATCAACACTTGATATGTCAGACAAGAGGAACTGTGAAATCCAATTCATTCACCAGATTCAACGCTGCAGCAAGTACTCCTCGACAACACACTTACACTTCACCATCTTCACTACCTTATAGGCTGTCAGCCTGCCAGCTTGTGTGTGTGTGTGTGTGTGTGTGTGTGTGTGTGTGTGTGACCTCGACCACCTCGCTCTCTCCCGCCAATTAAAATTCCAGTGGTAATTAAAGCACATCAGAAACGAGGGATTGCTGCAGACAAGGGCGAGAGACTACGCAGGGTAATTATGTGAATGGAGAGGGAGAGAGGGGGGATTTTCACACATCAGGTTTTCTCCTCTTCTAAACTGATCTGCTGCAGTGTGATATGATGCATCATGACTGTGGTTGAAAAGGTAGCGATGGTGTTATTTTTGAGAACTAGGTTTTTTAAACATTTGATGAGGGCAGTACCATAATATCAGCTTCTACAGATAGTGTTTGCGATGGCAATGTTGCCAGGCTGGTGAGATACTTCGAGTCCATTTATAGCTCTGTCGTTTTGGAATTAGTCACCTCAAACAGAGCTTAGTTGACACAGTGAAAACAAGCTGAACGTGTCTCTCGATGCTGTTGCTGCAGAAGCAGACAGGGAACCAAATCAGCTGTAAAGCTGCCAATAATTACTACTGTCACAAAATTGTGATGACAAGAAGCTGTGAGGACACTTAGGGTCAGTTTTTATCTCTGCAAATACACATGGAAGTGCTCTGTAGGCATGGACATGGACATGGACATGGACATGGACACTTGGGGGTACATTATTATCTTAGTGTGGAAAGCTGTCTCCATGTTAAAACCTTTTTTGTCTATATGAAGACTCCTGGGGGTGTGGTCTTGGTCTGTGTGGACACCTGGAGTCCATAGTGGTCTTGGGGATCTAGAGTGGTTTATAAATGTCAGTTTGGATGTGGGTCGGGGTTAGGATTAACAAACACAGGCTCAGAGACACAAAGACACGGTCTTGTCTCTACGAGAACGCCTGTAGTCCATTTCTATGCAAGTGCATTATTTTCTCTGTGTCTTTTCGTGGACACCCTTCAGCCCGTTGCTGTCCGTTTGTCACATTATTAACCCAAGAGGTCCATTTGCGACCCTATGGGGACACTTGGGAGTGTATTAATTCCACTTTGTGATCACCAGGAGTCCACTGTTGTCTCGACATGGACAGCTGCAATTCTTTACTGTTTCTTTACGAGGACACCTGGAGTCCATTTATGTCTCTTGATGACAACGTGCAGTTCCGTATTGTCTTACAAAGAAAACACAGAATTTATTTCTGTCTCCACGAGGACACTTTGAAGTACATCTTTTTGTCTACACACACACACACACACACACACACACCTGTCCATACATGGACACCTGAAGTCCATTTTGTCTCCGTCATCAGCCAGTTTCAATGAGTGTCTGCAGCCAGTTTAACCCATGGTCAATTTCACCAGTCAGTTAATTGCTGTCAGAGCCTGAAGCATCAGTCTTGTTGCTACGGTTACCTGCAGACCCATACACCTTGAACACTTAATTACTTAAACCAGAACCACACGTGCAGTCTGCGCCTTCTGTAACTCTATTATAAGACTGAATAACTGTCAATTAAAATCAGATTTACAGGAGTTTGATATTTTAAAGTCTCGTTTATAAAAGCTCAGTGTCTGTGAATTCAGCTGCAAGGTGATAATTAAAGATAGGTATGTGTGCCCCCAGAAATGCCACATGCCAACACTCATCACCGTGGCAACAGTTTGGCGCCAGCGTGGGGAGAGTTGGAGGGGTGTATATACATAAATGTGTGTGTGTGTGTGTGTGTGTGCTGGCAATGACATAGGGGGGAGTTGTTGGGCACAATGTTCACATCCTATACTAGTGGTTGCCATGGGAGACAGGCTGCATCCCTCCTGGTCCTCATACTGCAGCAATCGCACAGTGCTGTCGCCATGGTGACATCCTCCAGAGACAGAGAGGGAGAGGCAGAGAGAGGTAAAGCGAAAGACAGAGAGACACAAAGAAAGGCAGGGGAAGAAGAAAGAAACACAGGAGCGAGAGAGAGAGAAACGGTGACTTTGAACTCCCCGTCCCAGCCCCTCTTCCTAACTCATTCATTACCACGGACAGCACTAACTGTGCCTCGAGAAGTTATAGATCCCTGCAGGGTGACGTGGTGAAATGCTGTGACTGGTCCTTTAAACCAGGCCAGGAGATAAAAAGATAAAGCTGGAATTTTGATCCCATAAAAATCCTGCAAATCCCCTTAAAAAACCCAGTGGAGCCAAAATTTCCAACATGGGATCAATTCCATACAACGTACTATCTGGATACACCGTGCACTGCACACTACTCTTTACAGTATACAGCGTTTAGTATATAATAAATCTATTTTCTCTAAATTACACAGTGCTCTTATTGAACTGCTGAGTGACAATCAGACCACAACTTTGGAATACAACTGTCTATGAAAAGAAAAAAAAGGAACAAATTTACCTTTTCTGAATATTTATTTCTTCATTTATTTGTCTCATGACCATTCACTTTAATCTAATGTTTCACAGTTGAGGGTAGTTCCTCTTTGCCATTTTGGGAACAAATTAAACCAGTAAGGAATTCGGATCCAGCTTCCCATTAAAGCAACATTGAATCCTCTCAGCCACTGTTCATCTGGCTGTGCTGTGGTTATAAACCACATATTCTTCTACTGCTGCATTTCTGACACAGGAGCTACTCAAAACATGTTTGTTGCTCTACATCAACACATTTGTGATCTTTGTCAAACAAAACTCTGGCGCCTGTTCTGCCAAAGCTCTCTACTTCAACTAGGACTAAAATATTACAGATTACATGTTTAAGAGATTGTCATCATGCTGTCACTATTGTCATGTATGGAGGGAGCCAATAATTGCATCCTAACCTTAACCAAGTGGTTATAATTTTATTAATGGTGATGACATTTTCTCAGCATTAATGAAGTACTTATTTTAACCTTAACTGCATGTTTCACCTATATATGGTCATTTCGTGTCACACTCCCTTACTGCTCTGGTCACCCTGCTAACTGTGTCCACTCCCTGTGCCACTGATCTGTTCCTTCAGATCTCTGCCAGATTGTCTGCTACCTGTCATCAGTGTGCAACTCTCCAGCCTTTGTATCAGACAGGATCAGTTTTGGTCTCAGTTCATTCTCATTAATTTGTCAAGTGACTTTGTGTGTAACTGTTGCCTGGATCAGCCAGAGCAGGGGTGTCCAACTCCACCATCCTGCTAGTTTTTTCTCAATTGCCTTTTACTGTTAAAATGCAAAATGCAAAGCAGTAAGAAACACAATCAACATATGTTGAGTAAACACAGTTTAAACAAAAAATACAGATGCTGCAACTGCACACAGCAATACATGTCTGCGAGCGTCTGTGGCGCGAACAGATGTCAATCAGCGCATGTCGCTCGTTTAATAGGAATGAAAAAACTTAAAGGAACTAACGTAAATGTCCACCGGTGAATAATTACTGTCTGAACAATTAGCGTCTCCTCCTGCAGATGGATATTGTTCTTTAAACTAACCAAGCAGAGGGTAGAAGAGAGGAGCGATGAGTACGAGGGAGGATAGAGTTGATAAACAAATGAGCTAACAGACTGTAGATCAGCACAAAACCGTGAGAGATTACGTAGATTTGCTGTGAAAGGTCATTCAGTCTGTTGAAGCAACTCCACGCTCGGTTGAGTTGCACAATGGGACAAGACAGGCTTCACCATCTTGCTGTCTTATCAGTTGAGCAGGAAGAACTTTGTGAACTGAATCAGAGTCAAGCGATTGACCGATTTGCCTAAATGAAAAGTAGGCGCTACTGTTTAATGCTCAAAAGCTATTTTCAGAGTGTACAGTGTATACTCTTTATCTGCTGAAGTTGTATTTGGACATGTTTACATTTCCCCGATCTTTCAGGGTCAGAAGGAAAAGTGTGTGTGTGTGTGTGTGTGTGTGTTTTAATTTTCTAAAATAATAAAAATCATTTTTGCTGGATGATGCATTTTGTCTTGATGCTAAGCTAGGCTAAAAACATTCTGCACCTGACAACAACAAAAGTCCTTCATCCATCTTTCATCTGACTGAAAGGATGTTTGTAAAAATGTGAAATTCTCGGTAAAGTTGCTCAGACACAGCTGACTCAGTGTGTCTGCTAGAGTCTTCCCAATCTGTGAAGTCTTATTAGCATTTGACAGAAGCTGTGTTCTCTCTCTCTCCTGTGTTTTTGTGAAATCATACCTTTGTGTACTGTATACTCCTGTGATCAACTGATGAGTAGCTGATTAAGTAATTCAGTCATCTGCCCCCCAGAGAGGAACCATCAGACAACCTACTTCTCTAACTCTCTGTCTCTTTCCTTCCTTGTCATTTTTCCCACTTCAGGAATTTGTCAGCACTTTTGTCAGGGCGACACCAGTGATGTGAAGACATATGGAAAGAGTTTTTAAATCAAATCTCACCCCTTGTTCTCCACATCATATAACACATCTCATTTGTTGCATGTCTCTCCACATCTCTGGACATATCTTTTTATTAAAAAAATAAATAAATCAGCATATTTACACAAAGGTGTGTTTTTCTGGTGGGTTGTGAAACTCTTATCTGGAAATTGACTCTGTTTCACTGTCTGAATGCCTGATTTTGACTTTTCCCATTTGCCCTTTGCAGTACCATGATTTGCCATCCTGCCCTTCTCATTCTCTTTCTGATACCTCAGGCGTCAAACCACCACTGTCCTGAGCTATGGATCCTCTATATTCCAAACCCCCCCAGCCCACACACAAACCCACACACACATCAACCTCTAAACTGAAAACAATACCGTAGAGATGCTCTAAAAAACCCTGGAAACATCTCAGCAAGTGCTTTGATTCCATAATGTTTGAATCAGACTTTTTATATAAAAGATGAATAATAATAATAATAATATTTTTACAATTCTTTCTTTGAGTAACAACCTCTGCAGTACATGTGTTTGGATATACAGTGCCTTGGAAAAGTATTCACCCCCCTTTGCTTTTTTCTTAATGTTGGAATAAATTGATTTTTATTTGGCACAATAATAAAAATTCACACATAAAAATAATAATAATACACATAATAAAAAAAACATAATAGTCCAAGTCAATGAAGTAAAATGAAATAAAAAATGTATTTAAAATTTTTTTTTTTAAAGTTTCTTTGGGTGTGTCTCTATGAGCTTAGCACATCTAGCCACTGGGATTATTGACTGTTCTTCTAGGCAACTAATTATGAGGCTTCCTACGGTAATTGGTGGTACCAGAACTTATGTAGGAGCTTCATAGCAAAGGGGGTGAATACAAATTTGCATACCAAATTCTATTGATTTTACTTATTTTAATACAGTTTTTATTCTACTTTATTTTATCAACTTTGACTATTTTGTATATTTTGTAATTTAAATTCCCGGTTGTATGGCAACAAAATAAGAAAAAAAAGGCAAACGGGGGTTAATACTTTTTCAAGGCACAATATATGTTTTCCGGATCTAGATTGTTTTAGGAAAAATCTCTACTGGATTTACATCAGATGCTCATGTTCAACACTTGCAGTTTCACTCAACATTCCACAAACTGAACTGACTGAAGCGTCACTTATTGCAGAGGCCCCCTGTGTTGTTGGTAATTCACTGTAAGTCACCGAAGGCGACAAAGATCTGAGGCAGGAATCCCTCGGCCTGAAGGGCTGGAACAAGGCAGGATGGAAAGTCATCGGGGCTCCAAGCTTGGCCTGGTTGGTCTTCAATCTGTGGTCCTGCCACCGAGCGGTGGATTTACTGGACTGGAGACTTGAAGCCGTGACATTTGCTCATTTTGGTTTTATGGCTGCAGATTGAGGTGTCTGAAGCCTACAGGCAGGACTAAAGCCAACCATGACACAAAAAAGTGTCTAAAATCTATAATATTAACTTGTATTTCCTGTGGTGTGTTTCTTCTTAATTAATGCTCTGTAGACTTATTACAAGGAACAGACAAATCAATTATTTTCATTAAACGTGATTTGACTTTAGGAAATGAGAGCCAAAATCCACTCCAAAGTTCAGAGTCATATGAAACATCAGAATTACAGCGCATATAAGACAAATGCCCTCTTTGTGCTCCCCAAGCTGAAGCGATACCTGCTCCTTCCTTTTGTAAACAGGTAATTTAGAAGCAAATTTTAACTTTGTAAATTCAGTACTGATTGGATGTTTACAGTCTGTGATTTTGAGGCACAAAAAAACCTCACTCTGACTGTGTCAGGATTAAATCTGTGTCTCTGCGACTCCTCACACACTCTCTCAGCATTTCCTCTTTTTCCATCCAGTACCCTTGAGAAATAAGACCTGCACGGCTCATGTCTGTATTTATCCACGTTGCTTTTAAATTAACAAGTGATGCGTGCAATTATTTCACAGATTTCCCCTGAAAGGACCTGACAGGACCAGGTCATGGGTAATATTGGGCAA
The DNA here is from genome assembly GCA_900302695.1 of Helostoma temminkii. Classification (NCBI taxonomy): domain Eukaryota; kingdom Metazoa; phylum Chordata; class Actinopteri; order Anabantiformes; family Helostomatidae; genus Helostoma; species Helostoma temminkii. The sequence goes on from OMLM01008854.1 coordinate 26,834, forward strand.
ACGGACATAAATGCAGCTTTTTTCAAACAGATGGTTATATGTATGTTCTTTTTATAAATCAAACACATGCACATGCGTGATCTGTGAACTCTACATTAGGTTAAAAGTATTTAATGTAAAAATGATCCACAGAGACATTGTGATACAACATTTAGCATGTTTTGTGTGTTCGTACCTTCGGTGTCTGGCGTACTTCCCGCTAACGTGACCGCTGCCGTCACAGCCTGGGGTGGGACAGCTGCAGAGGAAACACACACAGTAAACAGTACAGTACAGCATCACTGTGAGATTCAGGTGACCTGGATCCAGCTAGGCCTCCAAAATCTTGTTTCCTTGAAGCTATTTTGTGTCTCAAACTGGTTGTTTTGAGCCCCTTTGTGGTCAAGATGCCCGGAGCCCAGGACAGTTTGGCAGAATTTAGATTAGGGTAAAGAACTGCAAGTCTTCATCAAAAAGTGGAAGCCCAAGCGATGACGGAAACTAAATGAATCTTAGCTTGGAGAACATACACATCCAGCTCTCACTCAGCTGACTTCACCTTCAGCGGCAAGTTGAAGTGTTTCTGTCTGGATAGTTTCTCTATGGCGGCTGCAGTCAGCAGCAGCGCTCTCCAGAGCTATGAGTCACACTGGTGCAGCTTTCAGGCTGCTCTGCCCTGAAGACACGCAGACCATCAACCAACGCACGCCGCTTGGCTTCAGGGACTCCACACCCACGACCTCTGACCCTGAAACTGAAGAGCACCACCCACCGTCCACCCAGCATCACCTAAGCCGACTGATCTATACACTATGTAACTGCAGGCTAAAAGAGGAGCTGCACAAAGATAGATATAAACATCACGAGTGCAGGGAGGCAGAGGAGGAGAACGAAGGGGTGGAGGAAGAAGAGAATGATGATGAAGGTGATAAAGAGTATGAATATAAATAAGGAAGAAGAAAGGGCAGGTAGAAGGGGGCAGAAGAAGTATTAGAGAATTATCATTATGGATATGGAGAAGTTTTTGGGTTGAGGTTTCGTCCAATTGGCACAAAGCTGTTTCAAAAATCGAGAGGCACGTACATACAGTGTACTTAAACTAAATAAAGTTGATCTTTGTAAAAGTAGAGTTTATCCAACGAGCAGAGTGACTTGACTCATTATGTAGAAATATTGAAGCAACATCTCAAGACATCAGTCAGGAACAGGCGCAAATGGGCCGTTCAAATGGACAATGAAAAAGATTTCTCTCGTTATTCTGGCAAATAGAAATAAATTTGGTAATCCTCAACATGTTAGACAGTGGATGTAAACTTCTGGCTTCAACTGTATATCAAAAGAACATTTTGATAGTTGAAGTCAATTTCTCAGATTTTTAAACACTAAAAGTACTTGTTGTGACCTTGTTTGCAGCACTGAGGTGGAAAATAAAAGGTGGAAAATAAAACAGATAGTAAACCAGTGGACTCGTCAAGATCAGAGGAGATGTAGAACATGTTAGATAGAAGAAGGAGCCTAGTGTTTGTGTTTCCCACACAAAGCTGAGATATATAACCAGGCAAGTGCAGCTTAAAATCTCTTAAAATAAAGCTGAAAGTCTTCACTTCAATCACACCTGATTGGTTTAGTTCAAAACCATTGTGGTGGTGTAGGAATCATTGTCCAAATACTCTACATGTCAGACTGTAAATGTTTGCTTATATTCTGTGAGGTTTTAAACCTTATGTAAGTGCCTTGAGATGTGTTCTGGTGCTGCATTAATAAACTGAGTTGAATTAAAATAATAAAAAGGAGCTTGTTTGTCGCCTCCACACATCTGGCCAATCACAGATGTGAATAATCATTTCAATCCAGCTGTTTAAGAGGCAGCCTGGACAGCTAATCCTTAGTGGACCTTATATATCCATAGTAAGTCTGAATAAAACCCAGCCCTGTTCATATTCATATTCATCTCAGCCAGCAAGTTATAGAAGACTTTTAATAGAACAGCCACATGCTATTTCATTTTTTTCCCTCAAATCTGCCTCCTCACATCAGAGGAACAAATTAATTTGTTTATCCGTGCAAATTAGCCAGATTAGTGTGATACAAAAAAATAAATATGAAATATTTAATGAAGTGCTCATGAAGTACTTACAGTATTTTACAGTATTTACACTTTGACTCCTTTTTATCATGACTGCTAACTTCAAAGCTTTCTGCACAGCCCTCTCTAACACCGATCACATTTGAATTCTGCATGAACCGTGCAGAGATTTCCACTCCGCCGTTCAGGCCTCGCACTGAGGAAACAGGACATGTTGTTTACAGTAAAGCGCTGACCTGGATCAAATCAGGTTCAACCATAATCTGCTGCACATACCAATATTTGTCAGTTTTACTAAATGAGATTAAGTGAAGCAGAAACTCCCCTGCCTTCACACACACACACACACACACACACACACACAGGTAGCAGTAATATTACTGTCAGCAGCTGCTGGTGTGTGTTTTTCCAGTTATTAGGCAAAATATAGTAAGACATCAAAATGTAATAAATAATTGTAGGAATTTGACTGACAATGTAATGAGCAGCTGAGTAACAATAACATGACCCACTGCCGAACCACTACTGTATGTTTTATCGTTGTGCTTTTTTCAGCTAAATTCAGCTGAAATATCCAGTCTAGCTTGTATATTAATGGCTGTGCTACATGCTGTCTTACAGTTCTTAGGACAGGACGTCTGCCAACATACAGGGCTACTTTCTAGTCTGTGAGAAGACACTGCCTTAAAGGCTAAACTGAGAAAACAAAAGGGTTGATTAGCTGAGAGATTGTGGCACATTTGCCTGCAGTGTAATCTGCAGGAGGTGCACTATGTGGCAGAGGAGGATGGTGGACAAGATCCTCCTGGAGAATCTGTATTGCCCACTGTATGATGACAGAGCAGTCAGATGGTCTTTTGTGTCCACTGCCATAAGACTGTACAACAAGATGTGTTTTATATTCACATCATTTCCACATTTTACTCCTTCTAGGGATACAGCTTTTTTCCTGACTGAGCACTGATACAAGTACTTAATAATCACCGCACTGCCACCCCATTTCAATTAATAAATGTCCTTCAGGAGGGAGTAGGGTAAGACGAAGTGTTTAAAATGTCAGATTCCCAACACATCAGCAACACTTCTCTGCACCAGCATACCCTTAATAACAGCAGTTGACAGGTGTGAGCAAATCAGGGCAGGCTAGGCAGCCAAGCATCTTCCATTACTTTATTTATCGCGTATTTATTGTTAGAGAACAGAATGGCCCACGTCTGGAGCTTATTGTCAAACACACCTGCTATGGCTCAGCTGGTGTACGAATCCCGAAATTGTTTTGCATGTAATATGATTTGAGAGTAAAATGCTCATGAACCCACTGTGCTGTTACACTGATGATAGACAGTGGGGAGACAATGCTGGTCCAAATATCAGTGGTGAAGCTGAAGGCTTTAACGTCCTGCAACAGGCTGTGAATATGTATATATATTATATATTTTTTTATTTTATTAATTATTATGATACTATTATAATATTATTTTTATATTATTAACATACCTGGGCTCCAGCAGTATACAGAGTAAGAGCTTCTGTTATTTGAAACGATCGCAGGTTGTCTCTGAACATTTTCTTCGCTTCTCCAGTGTTTGATGCAGTGGTGGTTGCTGCTGCTGCTGTTGCCTATAGCAAACGTGTTGTACTGTATGTTATGCTAATTCCTTAAATGTTTTACCAAATGACTTGTTGGAGGAGCTTCTCCACTCCTCATCTTGCCAATTTGGCAGAACAGAGCTTTCAGGCTGCTTTACTTTCCTCACGTTCAACTAAGAAGCACAACAGTCTCCGAGCAAAACATTCATCAGGGTTTGATCGGGGAGTTTGATTCTCTAAGCTTCCCCTCATCAAGGTCACTCCATCATTATCGACCTAAACACTTACTTTCTTTGATGACTGCAAGGTGCTTTCTCAATGAAATACAAAAAAGCAATACAATGATGAAAATACAGTATTTAGAAGTGTGGATCAGGGGTGTACCTACCTGAATAACTCCTGTGTTACTGCTTCGACGGCACCTGCAGACAGAGCCAAAACAAAAAGGTTGTTATAACTTCAAAAGTTAGAATCTGTTGTAGACAAAGGGACAAACACACTGAATCTCCATTTAGGTATAACTCAGATTTTGCACAAACCTGTAGAAATTATCTCTATGAAGCATTTGACTTACGCAGTGTGAAAAAATGAATAAATTTCGAAGTGAGTCATGTTACAGTTCCTGTAGAGTGACATATTAGTGTCAGAGGTATTCTTATTTATATCTAACGGTTAATCGATTGTGTGTGTCAGCAGCCAGCAGTTGGACTAACTAACATAAAAATTAGGCAAGTAATTTTATTGCCGGCCTAACATCAAGAGGATACTGGTATAGTGTTTGTAATATATTGTTTATCCAAAGACAAAACTGCATATTAAATATTTTTATGCATAATGTGTTTTTTTTTTTCCACAGGAAACTGATTTTTGCTAAAGATTTAATACACAAATGTGTATTAAAGTTATGTGAATGACATTTGTTGTACTGGGACAGGAACAGTTGTAACAGTAGCTGGCTTTAGTTAGAGTGACTGTTTTAATAGACATGATTCAGGAGTCGAACTAGAAAAACACACAAACACATTCGTACCTCTGACTCCTTTGGATCGTGTTCGACGGCGTTTTTCAACTGCATTCACCTCCATCTGAAAAGAAAAAAAAACATACTCAGAGACTGTAAAAGCCTTCACATAGCAAATGCTTTTAAAAACATAACCAGCAATTTACAATAACAATCAACTAGCTACCACACAAAATAACTACTTAGCAACTTGCTAGCTGCCAGTTAGCAATTGTTTTAGGCAATGTATATAACTACTGATGATAGACGCACATAGATAACACATCGGGGTTTGTGAAATGTGTCTGCCGTGCTTCCATATTGGATCAGGACTCTATACTGTGCTGTAAAAAAACAGCAGTGCTTGTTTTGAATGGTCTGATCAAATAAATGGAAAAATTAAGCAATGACAAATAACATTTCACAGACGAAAGTTATCTTTTAATGTTTTTATATATTTTTCAGTTGGGAATGCTGATTTTGATATATCAAAATAAGTAAACCTTCCACCTAAGCTGATATTACATGACAGTCAATACAAAGTTGTGCCTGATATCAGTTGAAGAGAACAGCTATGTTTAATTATTATTATTTAAATAAGAATATGTAAAATGCTGAAAGGATATTTATCAACCAGCCAGTCACTCTATGGCTCGTAGTGTTGTGGAGCCCCTCCCAGCGTTACGTTAAACTGTCACACCACAAATGATAAGTTATATCTGAATTGCAACGTTAGCTACAAAGCACTAAAGAATCACGTATGATGTGCATTTGTTCATACCCTTCCAAGAGATATTAAATGAAGGGCATGGGGTAGCACCATAGAGAAGGGGCTTAGACAGGAAGGGATAAAAATGGTGATTTTTAAAATGATCATAATTTTTTAAATATTATGCTGATAAACTAATATTTTGGTTTACTGGTTTATCAGTTTATCACATGCAATAAGAAGAGATACATTGTGGATACACTGATCCAACACTGTGGCTGAGTTAACACATGGACAGAAGCAAGGCTGGTGGCATCTACCTATATTATTTGATTATACCCCATTTGCAGTTTGTAAACATTGTGATGTTTTTTGGTGGGGGGGCTTTGGAGCTCAGGAGACAAAAGAAGCTCCTGAACCTAATCATGAACATTTCTAACTTATTAACAAGATGATATTTCCGTTATACGATGTAGGAACTGAACATGTTTGCCGCCAGTTTTCCTGCCTGCAGCGAACGTGGCGTAACCATGGCGCTGGCTGTAAAGCCAACCTATAAAATCTACATGACAGCAATAGGAGTGAATGTGCGCCACATTTTCCATTACACAGTTCTCATGTAAACCTGCACTTAACATCCAAGTAGTCATTTAGCAAAACACTATAGTTTTCCACTGCCTTTGACCAAACTAAACAATCTTATTTTCCATTTTGTTATAATTTTTTTTTTGCTCACCTTTTGCAATAATACATGAAAATAATTAATACAACTGTAGTTTATAAATTCTAATAAAAACGCCAGTTAGTTGTGACAATGTACCTGGCCAGAGCTCAGTGTGGCACCACCTCAATCTGTTGCTGGTCTAGTAGCTGAAGAGTCTTTATGCCGAACAAAATTTCAGAAGTCTTCTTCCAGAGTCATGATCTGCAAAAACACACAAACACACAACAACTTATCAGTGCTGCTCAAGATGTCACATTCCTGTTGTTGGAATTAAATCTGTCAGCGTTTCCATGAGCAAGACACTGAACACTGACCTGCTTCACATCTCAAATGTATAATTTCAACATTTTAATGACATTTAAACACTTGAGTGACTCCTGCTGAATATCATTTTACTGATATTTACAAATGTGACATTTCATTCATTCAGCCAATCAGGTGTTACCCCAGAGAGATTTTACAAATTCACTGCTAAACACATTTCAGTAACCTGTAACTTAACCTGCAAATGAAGGATAATAATACAGCAACATGAATAAAAGAAATAATTTGCAGCATTTATCATACTCCTGGAAGGGTAAGTTGTTCCAAACATCTTTTTGTACTGCACTAGATATGAACTTGAAATTGGAAAGTTTGTAGACATGCACACTATTACTGCTACTTCACTCTTTTAGGCAAAATCTTATTCAGTCACAGTAAAATTAAATTTATGGAATTTAAAGGTTTCAGCATAAACAGTATCAAAATAGGTAGAAGAGATATTTGAGTGTCAGGGTTTCAGGTCATTTCATTTTCAGGTATTGAAAAAAAAAGTTCATGTTACAGTACATGAAATGTAGGGGCGACTGTAGCTCAGTTGGTAGGGCAGTCATCTTTGAAAGCCCAAGGTTTGTGGTTCGACTCCTGGTTTATCTGATTCCTGGCTACGTGTCCCTGGACAAGAGTCCGGGCCCACAAAACATTTCCCCAAGCAGATTAATAAAATATCAATTAATATTATGAAATGTACAAAATCATGAGCGCAGAGTCCTCCCAACTAAAGAAGAGAGGGACCGTCCAGTTTGTTATCAGCACTCAGTTAAAAAGCCTGCTTCTCTGATGGTATGGGGAGGACATTCGTACCGACAGGATGGACAGCTTGCACATTTAAGTAAGTATAGTATACTTTATACTTGAAGTATAAAGTATACTTCAAGTATAAAGTATAAAGTATACTTCAAGTATGGTATGTATACTTCTAGTATACATGCTAGTATACTATTTTTTTGGGACCAAATTGGCCCACTTTTTAGTTTATCTCTGTGAGTACATAAAAAGTATACTGAAAGTATACCTGCTCATTTTTAGTTTAATAGAAGTATACTAGAATATTCTCCTTATCGTAAGGGATTATTTAGAAAGAACTGGGCTTGTAAACAGCAACCTACTGCTAAGTCAAGGTAATGTTGTTCATTTGTATAGCGTTTTTCATAAACAACAGCAATTCAAAGTTCACATCCACATAAAAGCAAATCAAATTCCCTAAAGTCACTTTGCACACTGCTCAACAGTGACACTCTCTGTCCTCCGACCCTTGACTCATGAAAGGAAAATAAAAAATCATAAAAACGAATAAGACAACAATGAAACAACAGTTTGAAGATGGAGACATGAGCACAGCAGCTCCCGTGCTCCTCTACCCTCAGCTGCAGTGCAGCTCGAGGGGTGGAGGTTTGCAGCGTTAATATAAATGTAAATTCTGGACAGCCTCGCCTGAACTCCCAGCCATTATATTCCCACAGCATACTGAAGCCGAGTGCATCTGAGGCCGCCACTCCACTGAGCGTGCTCCAACACACCCTACATCAAACACAGTCTCCTCTCCCTCCGCTATGAAATGCTCATCCCTGAAAACTATACAACTGAGTGGGCTGCTGCGTGTGTTACAGTGTGTGCATATACGTCAATGTGTGCAGCGTGCACGAGCGTGTGCAGATGATGTTCTGACGTCATCGCTGATTATGTGTGTCTTCACGAACGTGTGTTTTTGCTACGACTCTGTGCGCATGTGCTCTGGTGCTTCTACCCTTGTGAGGACCGGCCTCAGCTTTTTAACCTTGAATGTGAGGACTTTTTTCAGGATTGCAAGGACGTTTTACGTCAGAGCATCAATGGAAATTGGAATTGGGGAACATTATTGTAACGTCATGATATTTTACTGAAGCATTCTGGACAAACGACATTTGTTCTCACTATGGGGGAAAACTAGGAAATCTTTAAAAAGGATACTTATGTGACGACAATAATTTAGCAAGCAACCCATGATGGTTTGGGAAGCAGGCTTGCGCACCTCTTATAGCATAGCAAACAGTAAACTGGACTTGAACTCTGGTCTCCTATGAGAAAGTCCTGTGTTTTGTTGACCCATCTATCCACCCCACCCTCCTCCTCAGACATTTTTAGGTCTAAACACTGGCTGCAAACAATATTCACTCCAGCTGTTGTACAATGATAATACTTGTGTACTGTTTATGTTATTTTCAGGCCTGTTGTTCTTCTCTTCCACTCACCTCAACCGGCTGAGGCAAATGGCCGCTCACCCAGAGCCTGGTTCTGCTGGAGGTTTCTTCTATTAAAGTGTTTTTCCTCTCTGTTGTTTCAAATTGCTGCTCAAGTGGGATTTGTTGGGTTTTGTGTATAATTCTATATAGTTGTATAGTTAAATTCTGTGAGGTCTTAAACTTTACATTTTGAAGTGCCGTGAAATTAGTTTTGCTGCTGTATGAATTAACTAAACTGAGCTGAATTTAATTGAATTGGTCTTTTTGACTGCTGGCACAATACAACTTTCACGAAACCAGGAATGGATTCTAAAACTGACAACTGTGCTTTACAGAAAGTCAGTCTCATTTTGGAAAAGATATTTTTAGAAATTATTTTTCTTTTTAAATTTATAAAATTCCTTTGGATATTTTTGGAAAGTTACAAAATTTTGTTCAGTTATTATGGTACGGTTTAAGACAAAAGAAGTGAGGGTCCTAACATAGATAAAAACCCAATCACGTGTTTGTCTATGCATCATAATGTACAGTACATCTATGTAGTAATACTCATGTTGCAATACTTTGCATACTATGACTATCAGGTATCAGATATTATGTATTTTGATCTTATGAAAGACTAACCTAATGTTTGAAGCAAAACACATAAGGCTTGACTGCTCAGTGTGTGTGCCACAGTATAAGGCTGGATTGCTGCTGTGTGAAGAGGAGCTTCCTGTTGTTTAGTATTCAGCCCAGCACTCTGCCTGTCTGGTACAATATGATGCAGAGCTCCCCTATACTGAGACACACGCATCAATATACAAGCACATATCCTCACAAATGCACACAATCATTACACCCAGAGACATGTAGACTAACACACGTGCAGAGGTTTGCCCACTTTTGTAAAGAAGCATAAATATATACATGCTATCCACATATTCGTTTAACCTAAGTCATCAGACACTTGGGAGCTGCAGCCAACATTACCTCACGCTGAGGACGCAAAAATGATCAAATGTCCCTAACCGATTCGATCTTTTGGGACTCGTACGTAAGTGATGATGCACAACAAAGCATCCAGATGTAAGCGAAACCTCAGTATGTAACAACAGCTTCACAATCTCCACAACACATTTCTTGCTAAAAGCTGTAAGTGTGCTTTAAAACCCCTTTACATACTGTACATACAGCCCATATCTGTTTGCAAAATAACTTGGAACCACAAAACACGGCAGTTCGAAAAAAAGACCCAACAACCTGACGACCCAAATGCCATCCTAAAAAATGATTCTTGGTCATGTCACAGCTCCCCAAAATATTTCAGTTCCAGGCCTGGAGAGTCTGCTACACACAGACAAATACAAACAGTCACAGGCAAATGTTTGTGAGCCCAGACAAACAAACACACACACACACACACACACACACACACACACACACACACAGTACGCAAAGATATGC
>OMLM01008854.1:36930-48015 GCA_900302695.1 Helostoma temminkii
ACACACACACACACACACACACACACACACACACACACACACAGTAGCCAGGTGAGGTGCATGTTTGCAGCAGAGCCAGACAGCAGCTCCGTGTTTTATTACAGCAGAGAACTTTTATCAAGCCCAACAAACAGAAACACCTGGTGTGTGATGTGATGCTGCAGTACACAAACCAAACAACACAACTGAACACACACACACACACACACACACACACAGATGTTCAGTGCTGTTGTTACATCGAAGCAGAACTCGTGTTATTCCAGATATAAAATTCTTACATCTGGGACAAAAAGATTTTTTTTATGCAAAGCCTCTCGAGATGTCAGCTAGTGGCTGCTGCACAGCCCAGACAGAACCCAAACCTAAAATTCTGTGCAGGCGAGACTGTCCTCCTGTGAAATATTACGTTCCAGAACATTTGTAACTGCTGCAAAAGACAATCAACGTGTACGTCTCAGCTTTAGTCGACGTCGAGTGGCGGTAGTGGGCATCACATAACCACCAACTATTTGTACGCTCAAACTTCACCTGGAGGACGTCAGGGTGGATGGTGCTACGATAAAATACTGTCCAGCAGGAGACTGGAAGCTAAAAAGCAACCAGTTTACTAAACCTAACCATGTTTACTTAGTACCTAAACCTAACCATGACCAAATCATTTGCACAGTTTTGACTGACTGTGAAAATGGGCGTTACACCAGCCACCATTTTGGTGCCAATGTATGAGACGGTGCCGCCATTTTGTGTCCAATTTTATCCAAAGTGCCTGCTCCGTATGTGGGGGTGCTGTTACAAACAAGTGGCCGTTCAAGTTGTATGAAAGAGTTGGAACAAATATCAGGATATCAGCTTTGTCGTTTGACCTGCAAGCACTGGTGTAACCTCTGACACTGCATCTCCACAGAAAGCAGAGCGTGAGCAGAACATTAGAGCAGAGAGCTCAGAGTTCAATATACAATCTTTGGGTCTTATATAGTTCGAGTGACATGCGAGCTGACCTTCACACTGTGTAGACACACAGAGTGGCTGACACACTTTCTGTGTAGACACAGTGTTTGTCCCATTTAGACAGAAATAAATGCAATTTGCTTCATTTATGTTTTATATGTGCTTGTGTGTTGCACCATAATTATTGGAATTCTACAAACGAAAATCATACTTCGTTATTTTTACCGACAGTTTAAACGTTAACTGACACTCTGAGAAATGCAATTTTTTGAGAACTTTACAACTTGTGATAGTTTTGAGTACTCTGCCTAAGGTTTGGCTTCCCGTGGTCATAGTAGTGTTTGGACAGAAGTGTTCAGCTGGACACACGTTTAGGCCTGAAGGGGGCTGCTACCTGGGAGGCTTAACTCATGGCAAAACTTCACTGAGATCTTATCAATAATATTAAGTGCCGACATTTGACATTAACAGAATCTAAAAGGAGGCTTTGAAATACCCCAGCGGTTGTTGGTTGTAACTTTCTGACCTTGTGGAGACATTACTATTGGTATTGCTTTATTTACACTCATGGGCTAGTACCAACATATTTGTATGTGTACATGCTAAGGAAAACTCCAAATAACTTTGTTCACAAAACCTGTATCTGTTGATTTTCTAACAGAATTTGGTAAAAGAAAAAAAAAGGTTTTGCTTATATGCAGCTCTGCAAAAGTGCATTAGGAGCTGAAACTATAGTCACTGGTTTCACTGGGCGGATTTAAAGCCAATGTGTGGGTTTCATTATGAGGCTTTAATGTTCTTGCCCTATTTTAAATTTTATTGAATTATTTTGTATTGTTTACGCTTATTTTATTTGCTTTTTGCTGTATTTGTATATCTGATCAGGACTTTATCGTTAATATTGAGTGTCAGTGATATATTTGCATTTATTTAGTTGTTTATGTTGTTTTCCACGGGAATTATAATATAATTATAATAATCCCAGCAAGGTTTTTCAGGTAAAAGAAAGACTAAATAAAACTAAATCAATTTGTACTTCTGTACCTTTATTTAACTATTAAATCAGATTACTTCAATAACACAACCTTTAAGATATTACCTATAATAACTACTACTACAGAAAAGCCCTTTAATACATTTCACAGTACTGCAGTTTTTGCACTGTATTTGGTGCAGTTGCTGGTGCTGACTTTAAATTAAAAGCAGCAGCAGCAGCTAAGCCTGGTGCGAAGGCCCCAACTCCTTCATGTGTGCAAGCCCCAATCCTGGTTGCCATGGAGACTGGACCGATCGAGTGATTAGCCGCATCAATTAACCTCTGACCAATCAGAGAGAAAGCCACAAACAGCAGCAGCTGACTGCGATGTGCAGTGTTCAGACACGTGAACACTCAGATGCAGCGTAGAAGCAGAACAGCAACATGCTGAAGTACAAAGGAAGCACAGGAACCTGCATTAGCATGCTAATAATCAATAAAAATTATAATAAACAACCATTTGTCTTCTATTCAAACTGAAACATGACTTTCTTTTCCACTCTATATTTAAAGGTAGATACTACTGGAAGCAAGAAAAGCACAACTACAAAAACCCCTGCAGGGTCTACTGGTCACAATGACCCCTTGCCCACTTTCCCCTCTCTACCCCGTAAATGTGGGAACGTGAAGAGGCCGCGCTGCAGATTTTCACGCCTGGACACAAATACACCGCCGGCCTCCTACCCCCGGCTCATTGAAAAGGTCTGTGGAATCATGTCAGCACTTCAAAAGAGATAAAGTCCTCTTCAGCCCTCAGAGCACCTTCTGTCACAGGATATTCACCTCATCTACAGTGAGTGTCTACACACAGTCACGGTTTTAAAAGCTGAATTTGGGTTTCCATGATGTTCCTAGTGAAGAGCTGATGGATTTCTGTTCAATTTTAAGACAAGTGCAGAACTGAGACCAACCCAAACTAAAAACTAGTCAAGGTTAACAGTGACTTATAAGCCAGTTTCATAATGCTGCATTCATTAGTCAGATTCTCAACATGAAAACTCAGAACCTCTTTATGCTCGATCTTGATTTTCTCCACTAACATTAGTCTGGAGGGTAGTGTGGCCTGCAGGAAACATACGGAGCAGTATGTTTGTTCTCTGAATATATCTGTGCCCTGATGGTAGCAGCCTGAATTCACTTCACAGGCGATGGCTCGAATCGGCCAAGATCGCTCCTTCTACAAATACCTGACCTTACACAGGTCATGAAGGTCATTCAAGGATCTGCCAGCGATTACGTATGCTACACACCTTTACGATACTGTGCAACCGACCTGTGCCAGCAGATAATTAAGAGACATAAGACAATTATTTAGCACACATGGGCTGCAGAAAAGACTTATAACTTATAACATTTCACCAACACAAAGAGCCATTTACTAACAGTTGAACAAGTGTTTACTTATAACCAGGGGTATCCTCAGACCTGCATCTCCGAAAAACTCACAAGGTATCCTTAAACATTCAATCCACCCAAAAGGAAATGAAAGTGAAGAAAAGTGTTGTTTGTGTCTTTCCAGGTGCCACTTCTGTGTTGTCGAATCACTGTTTTGAAGAGTTGCATGTCTGATGGCTGATTTACTTTCTGAAATCCTCCTGGGATGTTCTTCCTGCATAGATTCTGAGGCATTGATGGTGTAAAACATACAGTATGTGACATTTTACTTGTTAAAGAAACGGTGATCTAAGAAGACCATTTCTACATCATGAAACCTGTTGGATCTTCACATTAAATGACTGAGTTCGTTCATGCCATGTTGTGTGCATGTGCATGAGTAGTCCTTGTAGGCTTTGGCTTATAGGGTAGGCTATAAGATAGTTGGTATTGTGAGTCAAAGTCTCCAAGCAACTAATCAATTAATCCGATTTTATTTAAGCTAACTGATGTACTTTTCATGTCTAGTCTCAACCAAACTGAAAAATTTCACGATGTAGACATGGACATGGTTGTTCCTGGGCTCCCACCATCCCATCATTCACCTCTGTCAGTGCAGAGCAGGGGGGCGGGGTACTGTGATTGACAGGTTGCAGTGGTAAAGCCTAAATCGTCTGTAACAAGCAGACAAGGCAGGTTGTCAGTAGCAACAGATCCAAAATCGTTATTCCTTCTTCAATTACAGTGTGTGCGTGTGTCCAGTCCAGTCCAGCATTAAATCCTCCTCCATGAAGGTGATAATGTTATGTGTTTGTTCCAAACCATTTCATAGCCATGTACTACATTATACACAGAGGTGCTAATGCTACTTAGCCTAGCCTCAATTAAATAAACCAGGTGAATGAAACAAAAGACCTGTCAGTATTACACAGTAATGCAACATGTCCCAAAACTTATCTATGAGGACTTTCAGCATAAGCGTTTCAACAGAGGATGACTTATTGCAGGACTGCTGCACTAAATGTAGCTTGGTGCTACTAGTAATAAACTGATAAACGATAAATATCTGACTATGATTAAATATATAAACGCTTAAAAAATCTTTTTCATGTGCCTCCTATTGGCTAAGTCTGTATTTAATTACAAAATGGCATCATGGCAGCTTTTTTACAATGCAGTAGAGCTAATCAACAGGTCTGACACAGAGACCAAGACACAAATGTCAATGCACAAAGGTTTGATACAATACTACAATATTTGTAAGTTATTATTAAAACTACCCACCACTTGTCTTTGTGCACAGATTTCACATTAAGTCTATTTAGGAAACAGAACATGAGCCGTCTGTCAGCTGTGGGTGTGCTGCCTTCAGGGACAATACAGAGTGTAGGTCATCTGTGTCTCGAAAGCTGCCAACTACCAGAATACACGACACAAACTTTAACCAATATAAAACCAATTGTGGCTCAATCAGCTCAATCACTACAGTGCAGTAAAGCAAAAGACTAAACTAATTATAAACAACAACTTGTCAAGGTCTTGTCATTTGTGACAAAACAAACTTTTTTTGTTTGTTTTGAATTTTTAAGTGCCTTCATAGACATATATACATCACCACAATAAACAGCAGTGGCCAATCTGAGCGTGTATATAGACAATATCTACATTGACCTTCAGTGACTTGGCAGATGCTTTTATCAAAAGCCACTTGCAAATGAGACAGAAAGACAGCAAAGTCAGAGGGAAGGTAAAAGTACCACAAGAGGAACTATGAGCTGTGTACGAGGAGTCGAAAGGTCAAAGGTCAGAGCAGACGCAGAAAATTAAAAACACTTTTAATTAACCGAGGCTCTGAATTTGATTCCACAGAACCAGCTGTCGGCCTGCCATTCACATGAAAAATGTTACACACAGACGCTGCACGGAGAACAGGATCTGCCCTCGATGAATCACTGAAAATGTGCAAGTGTGTGTCCTTAACAAGCATGTGTATGTGTGCGGAGTATGTGGTTGTTCTCCTGTGAGTCACTTAAAAATCCAGAATAGATTGTGGATGATGCTCTCTGCTGACTGTGTGTGTTTGTGTGTTGCTGGCCTCCACTGATCAGAAATAGATAATCAGATTGATTTGTGTCTTGGCAGCAGCTCAGATTTAATAAACCACTGGCACACAGACTGACAGGCAGTTCAGATGAGGTGTTGGAGGGTTGACAGTGATCAGCTGATGCTCCATCATGAAGGAACACTGTCTTTTAAACCCTTGTCAGACATGCACAAGTGATTTTATGTCAGTCTCCTGCTAATGTCTCATTTCTTACTGTGCTGAACTAAGTGACATTTGGCTAAAACCCAAATTTTGAAGCGGGATGATGGGGACAGAAATCACTCCATCTGATTTACTGCCCGACAAATCTGTATTTCTGTAGTCTCTTTGTTTGCTGTGAAACTGTATCTCAATCCGTATATGTGTAGTCAGATTGTGAATGTGTGCAAAAACCTACAAACGTGTATTCAGATTTGTGCACTTGTTCAGATTTGTGTGCTAAGACATGAAAATGTGCAAAAGATTTGGCTGTTTGAGGTACTTTAGTTGAGTATTTTTATTTTGTCATATAGTTTTAGTCCACTACATTTATCTGACAGCTGTGCTAGTTACTCATCTGATTCTGTTGAATAATACAAAATATAATCAAAAAATATTGGGAGAAAAATATAAACTTAGGTAAAATTAGCTTCAGCTTTAGCAGTTGCAACTTTAACTATTGGTGGCAATTGGTGGACTAACAATAGTGCACAAACAGTTAGACACCAATAATATAAATATATGTGAAAGGTCACACTGCATAACGACTACTTTTCCACCTTACATACGACAGAAGCTTCTGTCGTATGTAAGGTGGAAAAGCAGCCTTACTGTGCCTGTACCAAGAGTGTTTTCAGTCTCTCGTATTGGAAGCAATTTGCTTTGTTAGAGAGATGTACAGTCCAAAAGAAAATGGTGTTATGAATGGATAAGATATGTTTCTGTTTCTATGTGTCCGATCCTGAAAACATGGTTAAAAAATGTTTAAAAAATACGCACAAAACTGTTGTAACCACAGTTCTATGAGTATAGGGACAGTAGCAGTTTGGGCTGTGTTAACTTGACATATTTCTCTATTTTCTGTAGAAATGAATAAATAAATAAAATACTTAAGCACCAACATGCCAGTAGCATAGACAGACTGTTTGAAATAGAAGCATGCTCATATCGAAACTGCGGCTGCTACACTTCTGGTGCAGACACAAAATTACTTTTGGTGCTTTTAGGTGAATTCAGGACTTTTACTTACTTGTTTTTCTACAGTTTGGGATTTTGTACCTTTAAGTAAAAGATGAGTACTACTTCTGCGACTGAAAGAAACTGTAAATGAGGATTCAGAGCCTTCTTTTGCCACAGAGAAACTGCAGTGAACTCATACAGTATGCAGTATTTTACACCCCTAAAGGCTTCTCTGACCTGCGTTGCAGATCAGACCCTACGATTAATATCTTCCAGACATCTGTTAATACTTTAGAACACAGATGTGAAAAGTGTGGCTTTGCCTTAACCCAGCCATCTTTGTCTCAACAACTGTAACCTATGTACCTTTTCTATACCTATGGTGTCAAATATTGCCACTCATCATACAGACGGCAAATAGAGTACCTGACAACATGGCAACAAGAATGTGTTGGACGATCAGTAGAGCTCAGCTGAAGCTCATACAATGTAAATATTACAGGTAAAGCCACCAAGTACCTGCTCAGTTTAAAGGTACATTTAGGGCTAGAGAATACTATATTCTTAGACATAACAAAAGCATAAATACATTTGAAACAGACCACTTGCAAGTGGTGTCAGCATCACATTTCTCAAATTGCCCGTAATTTTGTGAGTCCTACTTGGATCTAAGTAGGGCATAATAACACCTTGCTTATTGTAATCACACATTGTTTGCAAATATGGTGAAACAGTTCCACAGAGGTCGGCACGAAGTTGAATTCAGTTTTGTCGCTCCAACCACAGATTTGAAGTTGGCGAGTAAAACGTTAACGGATACCTTTCCATCACTGGAACACAATGGCTCAGTTCGTCACGGAGAGCTTCTCCGGAGCTGAGTTGTGATGTGAAAAGACCTCCAGGTGTATGGGGGGAAATTTATCTGTGACCAGCAGTCTGCTATGACCGGTCAAGTGTGAGCTGAACCTGTATTTAATATCCTCTGTCGCACACAGGTGGTGTTGGGCTGCAGAGACGGGGAAGGTGTATTTTGTCCTGCAGTTATGAATGATCACCAGGTTTGGGTCTGTCTCTGCAGAGAGCAGACAGGAAATAAAGGAGTTTTTCTTTCATTACTTCTCAGCTGAGTTCGCCTCATGTCTTTGTTTACACAGCAAAGCATCCAGGGGAGTCTACTGTGATTCATGCAGAGCCATAAAAGCTGGTCTAACAGAACCACATCTAACAGAGAGCTAATATATTGCCATAATCCAACCATTCTCCATCTGAGCTCAAAACAGGATGTTTCCTCCAAACCAGACAGACTGAACAAAGTTCAGCTACAACTGTGAATCCCAGTCTATTGGTAAGAAATTTTCTATGGACCAGTACCATGTCCACAGCCCAACAGCTGGGAACCACTGACCTCTTCCATCACCAGCAGTGCAATAAAATCACAAAATCAAAAGCAAGTCACTGAGCGAATGTTACAGTTACTCATGAATGACGATGACAGAGGTGAAAAGGGAAAGAAATAGATAATGTTATGAGAAAAGAAGAAGAGTCCATGAAGAACAGCACATCCTTTTTCTTCAGCTCCAGTCTCCTCTGGTCGTGCACTGGGAGGTTAAATATGTAAATATTGTTCACTGTTAGAGATTAATTTCTAAAACAAGAAGCTTCTTGCTTCACCATGATACCAATTTCTACTGTATGTGTGCTGGAAGTTATAAATCAGTGTATCATGATTATTACTCTGGGATCATGTCCGTACACGATAAGATTTAAGGTGAGCTCAGAGAAACCTTTCTTGTTGTGATGACACGGTGACATAAAATTGATTTCTGAGTGGAGGGGGGTTCAGTCCCAGTACACCCATGTAGAACTAAACCTATGTTTGCATGCTCATGCTTATCCTGATTCTCTGTGGGACTGAGGGTTGGAGCAAAGCAGTAGAAGTACACAGCCATTCAAACTGAGGTTTTTCAGACCTAAAACCAAGTAACTCAGAGTGTATTACCAGTCATCAACACGCTGAACCTATAAAGAAAAGCAAAGATGCAAATGTTTTGTTAAACTTAAGCTTCTTGGCACAAATATCTGCTTCAGACTGAATAAAGTGGTGTGTTTTATTGTTCACATGGTCTCGCCTGATGCCAGCTAATAGCTGAAGACAACATTGTGAGATTCAAAATTACCAGCAGGAATGCATCATCAAATCTGCCACATCTGCAGTGACCTTACCTTTTTCATTAGACTGATCCCTTCTCTGTTCCTTAGAATATTTATTCTATACATGTACATTCTGTATAGCTAAACTGCAGCTGTGATTACTTTAGGATTAAGTTCTAATGCAACATATTTTCTAGAACAAATGTATGTGTTGGGGTGGACGGTGTTGAACAACACAGACTAACCACACCTTCGGAGTTCAGCTCCAGATTGTGGTTCTGTTTAAAACCCATTTTATTCATTTACTCAGTACTTAAAACTTTCCCTTTACATTATTTAACAACATATCTTCATCGTGTTAACACAACACGTAATTCGTTCCTTACTAGACGCATGTGCAGAAGCGTTACAGTTCTATAGAAACACAGAACTGGAAACCAGTCATTGAAAAAACGTCACTGATACATCGTCGTCGAACAAAAACTGAAGCCGGTTGTGAATAAAACACAGCAAATTTTCAAAATAAAACAAATCAGATGCCAGTGAATACTAAAAGGCGAGGACATAAGCAGTATCATACAGAGTAAACGCATCTCACAGAAAAACAGCCAGAAGGTTTCAGTCAAGCAGCAGCTTCGTGTTTGTAGCATTTGTGTGTGCATATTTTTTTTTCATGGACTAAGACTGTGTTTGTAATTAGCAGATGATATTTTGTCGATACATAATATTTTCTGTCCATAGTTTCAGTTTGTTTTCATAAATCAGCTTGTCTCTAACTGACAGTTTAAACGTCTTTATTGTAACTGAATATTTGGTACGTATGAATTGCAGTACTGCAGTGTTATCAAGTTTATTTTCTACATGTCTATGAAATGTGGTTCATAAGACGAATGATTTCAGACCAGAAGATTCTCACAAGAAATAATCACATACAGTAGTTTGTCTCACTGCAGCGCACACACTGCATCTACTATTAAACTTTGCAAATAATAAATTACTCAAGTACTGAGTATTTCCATTGATGATACTTCATACTTTTGCTCAGAGACAAATATTTTTACTGTTACTGTACTGCTTCCCTGTCACAGATTGAGATTATCAATACGTCATGTAATAAATTGATTTACTTTTGACTTTAACCTGCGGATTCACAAACTAACCAGCAGTTTGCAGAGTAATTAAAATGAGCTCCACCTTTGCCACAATATGAAAATCAGTCAATAATTATAATCCAGTAATACAAATAGTATTCATTTAGGTGCGTTTGTACTTTTACTTAAGTAACATTTACTGTTAACAGAAGTTTTCTCCTTAAGTCAAAGCTCTGAGTGCTGAGCACCAGGGTTTATTTGCGGACGCTGCATCTGAATAAGCGAGAAGGAGAAAATGTGAAAAACATTAAATACAAATCAAAATATATTTCAACGTAAATGTTTTTCTTCATGTACTTTATGTTTTATTAGAATACAGTTCGACTCTGAGGCCAAAAGTACACCACATACTATAGAAATACATTATTCACTCTTATAGTCTGATGTACTGATATTTTGTCACTTTACATAAACAGTGAAATACTTTTACGTTGCTGACGTCGTCTTTAAGCAGATTTTCAGTTTATAAAATGAAGCATAATCGAAGTATTTCACATATAATGATACGTATAACTACACTAAAGATGCATGTGCTGTATATAATAAATATTCATGTCATCATCGTCAGCTTAGTGAAAACAGGTGCCTTAAGGTCACTGCAGACGCACTAATTAGCAGCACAGACACACTTCACTGTGCACAGTAACACTGACACTGAAATATAAAATATTTTACACAGTGGTCCCCGCTTGGATTATTAAAGCCTGTTAAGGTCTGTACGTCCAGTTTGCTCAACCATACAGGCTCCACAGCACCCAGTGGGATCATAATGGGAATATTATACAGCACTGGGAATCACAAATAAGAAAATATAATAATTATATGTGGCTGTCATAACGGCACATGAGGATAAACACAATCAAAAGGTGGCATAAGGTCACAACAGCTCGCTGTGGGGATGCCACAGGAATAGAAAGCACTGGAAACTAAATATAAGGCAAGAGACAACAAAGACACACTGAGGCAAAGGCAAACACTCCAGCACCGTAGAGACGCTGCATAATGACATAATAAAATATAAAAATAGATTAAGGATAATTAGAAAACTCAGACATCAAACAGCGGGAGCGTGGCTGACTCGCCACGGGAGCGTTGTCGGAATAAATGCGCGTACAGGGCGACGCAGAAACGCTGCCGGGGATTTAGGCTGTTATAGGAAT
>OMLM01008854.1:48413-85626 GCA_900302695.1 Helostoma temminkii
GAGCGGGATGGAGGAGGAGGAGGAGGAGGAGGAGGAGGAGCGGGGGGAGGCAGACAGGCAGGAGGGAAGAGAGGATGATGATGATGATGGTGATGATGATGATGATGAAGGTGGTGTAGGGAGACGCTGCAGCATTAGAAGCAGCAGAAGAAGATGAAGATAGCGGCTCTAGCTCGGTTTTTATCGTTTATTCTCTTCCTCCTCTTCCTTTCCCTCTTTTTTTTTTTTTACTTTATTGCTCGGGCACGCGCACGCAAACCCGGCGACGCGCTCAATTCGACGGATACGCGGCGGGGTGCGCACACGCAGGCTCCAAGGATGGCAATGCATTCGTTACATCTCTCATCCCTCTCTCTAAGTCTGGTGTGTGTGTGTGTGTGTGTGTGTGTGTGTGTCCAACCCGCAGACCAGATCACGCGCACGTGCACGCGCACACAGAGAAATAGACATGCGTCAGCGCGCAATCTCCTTTGTTCAGCTCTGGATAAACAGAGACTCCAACTTTATCACAACTAGTAGCAGCAATACATCATTTTCTGAAACGTCATTAGCAATAAGTCGTTAATTGGTTTGATTATCAGTCCCTGTGCAGGTTTCATCTCCACTGATCCGAGTGTTAGAAAGTAACCAGTGCATTTTCTGTATTTCAGGGGCGATTCGAGGTACTTCTACTGCAACTGTAAGTTCTGTGTGGTTACTTGATGACATGATTTCAGAACAAAATACTGTCATTTTTACTGCGCTCCATTATTTCTAATATCTTTATTAGTTCTTAAAGTACAGCTTAGAGTATGTAGAGTAAATAATCTGAAGTGATATGTACTTTTACACTAAGGTTTGGTTTTAAGGTTTTAAAAGGGTTTAATGAATGTCAGAAGGGAAGAACTAGACTGGTGCTGGATCTAGATAAATTATCAGGTGAGAAATATGAATGTACTAAATTATAGAACTCAATTAAAACTACTGTTACTATGGTGAAATTGTACTGAAGTAAAAGTACAATTACTTAAAAATCTACTCAGATAAAAGTAAAAAGTAACAAATTTTAAATGTACTTTGAGTAAACGTTTCTTAGTTCTTCTGTGACGGCAGTTACAGTGTATTGAATTCTTTTATTTTGAGGCACTACTTTAGAGAGAGCTCTCGTTAGGTTCACAATAAACTAAATCAGCACAGAACTTGTTCAACTTGGTTTTAAAGACGGGTAAAGGAGAAACGCTCCGACAGATTAATTGTTTTAACAATGAAGGAGAAATCTGAAGGCCGTTACACGTCAGCCAGCGACCTCCGGCCAAAGTTTTCGAATGTGTCCACAGAACAATTTTGGCGGCACGTTTGAAATTCCTTCACGTGGAGTGGAAAATGACTCGATTGGCTCTCAGCTGGCTGTAGATCATTAGAAGATGTTTGGACAAAGCTGAGTCCTGCTCAACGTGTCCCTATGTCGTGCTCAGCAGGGGGCAGGTAGCTGCATCAGGTCTCAGCCACAGTAATGAACAGCAGCTGTTGGTGTCCTGAGCTTTTTAATCCATATGTGTGAACATCCCCATAATAGTGTTAATTGTTCTTGTCCTGTCCATTTACACTTGTTATTACTGGTGTCTCATCTCTGGTTAACAGCCAAATGAAAAGACAATATCATTTACACTTGTCACATGTATGTTTCTCTGTTGGTCAGATCACAAACTACAAACGACATATATTAATACTTTGAAACATCAAACTGTAACTTTAGTATAACACGTGAGGGAAAGGCCGAAGCTCTTACTGGCGACAGTTGGGATAGAAAACCAACACGTGAAATAGTTTAGGAAACAGAGATTCAACCTGTCTCGAATCCTTCTCTTCATCCAAAACGTGATTTGGATAAGTGTAACTGCAGTGTTGTGTTTGTAGTACATATGCAAAAATGTGGCAGTAGCAGAAATAGAATATGGAGATGATGGAAGTATTCGCATCGAACTGCTATCAACACTTCTTGTTTGCCTGTGAAACCTGGTTACTTAAGTGCATGTAAACGCAGTCAGTGCTGAAAAACACACAAACAACTACAAAAGAGAAAATTGCATTGTTTGTGGAAAATTTTGTTCATCCTTTCTTTCCTTTGGTGTCTTTTTGTCTTTTCAATTTGTCAAATATCTTTTTTGTTTGTGGTCATATAACATCAATATCAGTTTAAATTAGTCTCCTTTTGTTTTTTGTTTTCGTCTCTTTTTCTTCTCCTTTTTTTATTTATTAGTATTTTCAGGCTTTTTTTGTCATATTCTGTCTTTTTTTGTCCACTTTTGTCTTGTGAGTGATTTTGTTTCCACATTTCATCCTTTTTTTGTTTATTTTGATCTCCCTTTTGTCACTTTTGGCCTTTAATTGTCAATTTTCGGTCAATAGTTGTTCATGTTTAATCTATTTTAGAGTAAGTCTGTTTTTGGTAATTTGGTCTTGTGCCTCATTTTTGTCATTTTTAATCCACTCGTCAAATTTTATGCCTATCTCAACTGTTTTTGGTCATTTCTACCATTTATCATCTTTTTTTCGATTTTCATTCTTGTTTCAGCCTTATTTGGTTTGTTATTATTTTTTGGTAATTTTTCCATTTCCTTCCATATCTTTATCTATAATTTTCTCCCTTTTCCCCCTCAGTCTTCTCACTCACATGTGAGTACCTCATCCCTTGATTTTTAACTCTCTGTTTTCGTTGGTGTATCCTACCCTCCATCCAGCCCTGCATATTTTCCTGTTTTTCTAACCCTTGCCACCTTAGTCTCTCTCCCTCCCTTGTTCCTTTAAGTACCTTCTCTTTCCATTCATCTCTGTCGATCTGTGCACTCATCTAGCTTGCTTTTTTCTTTTTTCTTCTCTTCCCATTTCTTGCTGCTCAAGCCCTCTTATTCTCTGCATCGCTCTCTCTCTCTCCTCTTACTCATCTCCCCATTTCTCTCCACTTCATGTCTCTCTTCTTCTCTTTGCTCTGACAACAGACCAGAGTGAACTAAGGACACAGATACAGAGAGAGTAGTAGAGCTGACCTAGTTAGACTCTTCCTTCAATAAAATATGGAGTCTGAGACACTCTCGCTCTCTTTCTTCTTGTCTGTCCAGATTTACAATTTACAAAACAATCTGTGTCTGCATCAGAGGTCACATCATGTGCAGAAACTTGCACTAAAACTTGCACTAAATCTCATACCATCTTTTTGTGAGGGAAAATTTCTGACTTTGGTGACTTCTAGTGGAAGCATCAAAAACAACACCAGCTGACAGCAAAGCACAAGCAGCAGAAAACCAAGACAGAAACATTTCTGAGCATGGTACAACTTTTGTTTCAGCAATATGGCCGCAACAGTCTTTGCCCTTGGCCCAGCATTCCTCTACGTTTCTATAATGAACAGCCACTTGGCTAGCATGCCCTCATCAGATCTGACAGGGCTCTCAACTCGTGTCAGCATGAGTCTTACGATCATCTTATATGTTTACAAGGAAGAGATATAAGAAAAGATGCGAAGAGAAAGGAATCAAGGAAATGCGGTTTTAGATAAATGAGACGTCCTTTTCTTTCGGTTTCTGGTGATGGTGGCACAGCTAAAATGGACTTTGTGTGTGAGACAGTAAAACTATGTTTAAATATTCTCTGCAAAATTTGGATGATGAAGTGATCTGGAGGATGGTTAGAGGTGTTGCCATATCATACTGTCAACGATGATGCAAGTATACATTTTTATGTGTTTAAAAAACTGATGTACAGTACGATACATTTAGGTCCTATAATGTGCACAACAATGAGACAAGTCCATTGTCTGAGAGCGACAGCAGGGTTCCAGCCTCCGATGACAATTCAGTACCTAAAAAGGAGCCGTTTCAATAGTATGAAGTTTTCACCAGGTGGATTGGATGTGCAGGCCGAATGATGGAGAAATCATTACGAAGCGATGCTTGTTATCAAGTTTTAAATTCAAAATGATTAAAAATTTGATGAAACTACCACAAAAGTGACTCATGAAAATCTAAGTAAGTCGCTTTCCACTGTGTATTTATGTATTAGTTGTTTATACTGTCACTATACAGTTAAGATCTGGGAGTCTGATTACTAAGTAACATGGAATTACAGTAACCAGGTTTCTTAGGTGCATGTAAACACAGTGAATGGCAGTAGCTCACTGTTTGCTCTGCTGCCTGCAGACTGAAACCAATGATTCTGTTTATTTTATATACTGTATCTACATATATACTGTATATACTACATATACTGCATGAGCTTCCTTAGAATATCATGATATTGTTTTGAGGCGATGAGAACCACACAGCTGTCTTCCTCTCTGGTGTTTCTGCTCACATTAGAAGCAGACATATTGTTTGCTGCGATACATTACAGAAACCTGGGCAAGTTTCAGGCCTCTGCAGGTTGGTTCTGTCTGAAAACATTCACACCTTCACACACACACACACACACGCAGAACAGGCATCCTCACACCGATCTAAGCTGGTTAATCAGATTTCTACTGTTGCTACCTGTTTGGATCTGAACCAACAGACGCACGCTGTCGACTCCTCTGGATGAATTCAGAGACACTCTTCCTCCTCCCTCTCTCTATAGGTCTGCAGTGTGTAGGTGTGCAGCAGTGTGTAATAGGTTTTTCAGAGCAGCTCTGCAGCCTGAAGCCTCCACCAGGCTCAGTGGGAGAAAGTCAATTACAGCAGGGCTGAGCTTGGCCTGCGGGGGGTGGGTGGGTATGGGAGGTAGATAAGAACGTAAAGATGGCTCCCTGGCTACATGCATGGGCGGCGAGCGGCTGCACTTTGCCCTCCTGCGTCTTTCCAGACACAGAACCAGAGACCTGCAGCAGAGTGAAGAGGACACAAGGTGACCGTTAATCTCTAGTAGTATCTATTTTATCCTAAAGCTTGTTGTTGGTTTTATTTTATCATTAATAGCAGACCATGGAAAGTTTTTTTACACAGTTTAGATAATTCAGTCTTTTAGCTGTTGGCGAAAAACTATTCTGCAAAAGTAAAAGCAGCAAGTAGCCTCCCCAAAATAGCCATGGACATGTTGTACTACATTTTTGGGGGGGAATTTTTTTTGGCTTTGCTGGTTGTTGTTTGTTTGCAATAGCTAATAAATGTTATTTCAGTATAAGAGAGGGAACTGAGACTCTAATCAGCAGCAACAGCAGCCTGTAATTAGGCTGCAGATTATAGCGACCAGTGTGGGAAGTGTTCCCAACGCTTGCTGACCCCTGAAATTCGGTTTGCCTGTCTGTATATTTTGGTGCCAAGCACAGCATGTATGGGGCACAGGTAGAAGGAAGATGAACGAACAGGTGGGAGGTGTATCTAGGCAGAGCAGTGCAGAGCTGTCAGCGTGGCTGAGGACAGATGTTTCACAATACTTAAAAATACTAAGTATTTTAATAAAACACACCCAATCAATTGGTGTGTTGATAATCGAGATTCAAAATAAATGCAGGACCTCAGTAACTCTGTAAATACATGAATATGACTGATCTGCTATCTGCAGCTGCTTATATACTATATATGTAAACTGTGGGAATGTTCATTATTGCAGCCCATATGATCCATTGTTATTGTAACACATATTGATTAAAGCTGCTTTAAAAAACACACATTGAGATGCTCTGTTCCTTATGGTATTCGAGGGTCAGAGTTTAGTTTAACACTGAGGTTGGGGGCTGTGTTACGTCAACTGAACGTCCTCTTATACATGGAAATGAAATAATGTGTGTGTGCATCCCTGAAAGCTTAAAGCTCCTGGCTGCACAGGATTAGGAGACTTGCATTTCAGATGATGAACAAAGGAGAGACTGACACACTGGTGCTGTCTTTCCCTCTGCAGAAGCTAACAAGCTCCAGTGGTTTTCCTCCCGCAGTGAGCTGATAACAGCATTATACCTCATATACCCCATCCACCCCCCAAATAAACCCCCATAAACCCCCATACTTGACCTGCATAGCTGAAGATCTGTTACCAAACGCAGTGTCCTGCTATTTCTCTTAAATCACATTATAAAAACACAATAATAACTTGCTCCTGGTTACTACATGTCAAAAAGAAAACCAAATATGTTGCATGTTACTTCCTGTAATTGCAGCATTCGTGGCTACCTGGGTGTATGTGACAAAAGCATGCTAATGCATGACTGAGAAGACATGACCGAGCGTGTTTAGTTTAAAAAAAACTGTGAGCACATATTTCCGCCATGAACTGTCGCTGACAAAAATCATCTTCGCGTGAAAAAACAGGATTCTGGTGCTGAGACAGAGCAGCAAGGGCAAGATTGTCCAGCAACACCAGCACTTTTAAATTATTTTACTTTAGGATCTTTTTAAAATTGCCATTAATTGTTACAGCCTATAACAGGGACGGCAGTTCAAGACCCACCTATTGGCCTATAGGCTGAAGTGTCCCTGGACAAGACTCTGAACCCCAAAAAGGTCGACAAAGCCACAAGGGTGCACAAGTCAGTGGACTCTGAGTGCCAGTCTCAAGCCTCACAACTGGGGAGGGCATCCGGCATATAACTTGTGCTAAACTGATGTGTACCACGTTCCACTGTGAGACCCCGAATACGGGATAAACCAAAAGGAAAACAATCACAGCCAAGCACTGAGATTAACTCAGTTAAATATTGACAGCACTAGTTTCTATAGAACTGAACCACAAACTGGATTAACAGCGAAAAATGTAACAACCACTTCACACGGAATATTGTTATTAAACAAAAATATCCATTATCCTGACTGCATTTCCTCTTAAGAGTCACAGTGATGCTGGAGACACTCCCAGCTGTCAATGGGTGAGAGGCAGGGTACACCCTGGACAGAAGGCTTAATTAGAGCTACCTACAGAGGTTAACCAAGGCATGTTGAACTGTTCCAACAATAAACACTATATTCTACAGGTTGTAGCAGTTTTCTGTGTGTGTTTGTTGGGAATGACGATGTGTCCCTGGTGTCTGTGTTTTACAGTCTGCTCACTCTCTTGTTTTCTTCCTTCTCCTTTTCTGTCTTTGTTCCTTCTCTCCTTTCTTCTGCTCCTTGTCTCTCATCTTTCATCTCGTCCTCTCTCGTCTCCTGTTTCCTTTTCTCCCTTCAACCTCTCCTTTCTAGTTACTCTTTCCTCTGCTTTTCATGTTCTGGCTCACTTCCTTCTCTTATCTCCTCTGCTCTTTGCCTCGCGTCTCTCCTCCTCTTCTCCTCTCATTTCCCTCTTTCTTTAACTTCTGTCCTTCCCAGCTCTCCTCTATTGCTTTGTCATCCCCTCTTTGTCGCTCTGCTTTTCCCTTCTCTTCTGTCCTCTTTCCTCCTCTTCCTCTTCTCTTTTCCTCCTTCTGTCTTGGTTTCTCTTCTCTTTTCCTTTTTTCCCTCCTCTCACTTCCTCTTCTCATTCCCTCCTTCTTCTTCTTGCTTTTCTCTTGTCTCCTCTTGCTTCATGCTCTCATCCCTTCTCTTTTTCTGTCTTGGTTTCTCCTTCTTTACTTTCCTCTCATTTCCTGTTCCCCAGTTCTTCCTCTTTGCCTCTCTTCTCCTTGTTCCTTCTTCACCTTTGCACCTCACCTCCCTGGTTTTTCCTCATTTCCTCCTCCTCATTTTTCCCTCTCAAATTCTCCTCTCTTGTTTCCTCATCTCCTTGTTTCCTCTCCTTTCTTCCCTCCTCCCCTTCCTCCACACAGAAAGTTTCACCTGTGGTTTTTCGGAGTTGGCGCCTCAGGCACGTCAATCTCCTCCTAACACCTCCTCACAGAGCTTACACCTCCCCCATGACACGCACACACACTCAGATCCATATTTGAATTCAGTTATCTAACGTTATTGAGGCCTGTCATGTTGCAGAGGGATGTACGTTCAGTGTTTGGATGGGGAGATTTGGGATTCGTAAGTGCGTGTGCGTGTGTGTAAATTATTCAACACCCCTTGAAATGCAAATGACAGCCAAGGCGAGCGAGCCGCCACGCTATGTAGGTCACTTCCTATCTCGTATGGCCGCAGCGTTGGAGGAAAGAGTGAGGGATTGAAGAGAAGCAACGAGCGATGAAGAGGAGGTAACAGCGAAGATTAACTTCTTCTTCACTGCTTTTCTCTGAGGGACGCATGTCTCTGTGAACGTCACATCAGAGGTAACTTCTACTTTGGCTTAACATTCATTTCACATTTGAAAAAAAAAGTCAGAAAAAAGCTTAAAATAACCCAAAGTTGTAGAACTAATAAAAATTAAATCACACTTTAAGTCTGAATGAGTCTGAGCTGAAGTGTGTAATCTAGTAGTCAACAGAAATCCAGTTGTCCTCAGATCAACTTGTTTCTTATTAGACAAAGTTACTTTCCTCTGAACTAAATAAAAAATTTCAACGATCGTCTGCAAAAACAAAAATTTCAGTAAAAAAAGTACAATACATTGTACAATACATGGCAAGAAGCAGGTAAAAAAAAACTGTGTATAATCACTGAACACAAACAGTATAAAGGATGTTACAGTAAACTGTACATACCTATGGTGCATAAAACAGACTCATCTGATGTTCTAAAAGCCTTTTCATGCTGCCTGCATCTGCAATTCTAGACATCATCTGGAGGAGATTTTCAGCTGTAAGTGATGATATTTTAATATCGGGAAGGCAGAGGGAAGTTTAATGTTTGATTAACATGCAGTAAATGTACTCCTAGAACTAGAACCATAAGTTAGTTGAAAGTCAGTTAAGAATAGATGGCAACAATAATATCAGTGGATCCACAACCTAATTCGACTTGTCTGTGCCTTACTCCACTGTTCTGAGTAATCGGCATCCGGTCCTAAACCGCCCTCATGTTTAAAAACAAAAAACAAAAACATAAAAATATCCACATCACATTTTACAGCTCAGGATGACGACTTGTAAAACCTCTCCAATGCTGCACCCGACTGACACTGTCTTACTGAAGGTACATGACTTTGTGAAAAAAATACATTCACAGGCAGTTGACATGTGTATAGTCTGAACAGACATGCATGTAAACTACAGCTTCACTAGATATATAGTTCCTGAAAAGGGAACCATTTGCATAAAAATTTTAATTACCAAATGTTGTAGCACCTCATATCACCCATGATTTCAGGACTCCAGAGAACCACTGGCATACAGCATTGAGCCCACAGAAAATTTCCATCAGCTCTGCAGCAATACAAAGTTTTTTAGCCTAACTCTGCGTTTACATGGACATTAGTAACCAGGTTACAGTCGGCTTTCTTGAATAAGCTCATTTCTTAACTGTCATGTAAGCGAGAAACAAAAATAAGCCCAAGCTAGAGGAGGAATCTAATGACTCCTCTGCTGTATGTATACATGAATGAAATGTCCATCATCCACTAACAACAAATGAATGGGAAAAATCATTACACGGATTGTGATGGTCCTTCATTTTTAAATAAAGTCTGTCTAAAGACCCATTCTAACTGAAACTAACACAAAGCGTCCTGCAGATGCCTAAATAAGTGACTTTTCTCCTTGTATTTCTTTAATTCAGTCAGTTTGTGCTGTTAAATGGAGCTCTGGTTCGTCTGCATGTATCTTTTTAAGCATTTTCAGTTCCCTGACACTGACACAACAAAATTAAAAAAATAAATAAATAAATAAAAGAGAAAGGGAAAGAAAGAAAGAAAGAAAGTAAAAACACATCTAGAATCCGTCTGTTTTGTCTCTGCACACTTAAAATCTGTGAACCATGCTTCCAAAATAAGCCTGAGTTAGGGGAGAAATCTGATTACTCTTCTGCTGCATGTAGACGTGGATTTCCTGTAATCAGATTACTTAACTCCCATGTAATCCCGTTACCCTACCTGGTTTCTCTAAGAAAGCTGATTTCTTAACAGCCTGTAAATGACTGTTTTGCTCCAGTGAATCACAAAGGAAAACTTGATCATGATGAAAATATCAGCACAGACCAACAAGACCGAGAGGATGTCGACGAAAATGAAAAAATTAAATTGTATTTATAGTTGTATATATAGCAGGCTATAGTTATATAGCCTGTGACTGTCACGGTGAAAAAAGCACTATCTGCACAATTTGACCACAATGCCTCAAATTATAAGAAATAACTTTTCAGTTTAGTGGCACTGAACAATAAATGAGACAAAAAATGTTTTGGGAGACTTACTACCTTCAGCATTTTGATAAACCATGAAACTGTTGTGACAACTGCACTTACAGTTTAGAGGAACTTAATAATGCTCAGAAAAATGAGCCAAAACGATTGACTGTTAAAAACCTGTTCAGCAGCAAACAGTAGACACACACAGTTAGACACCAGATGGTGAAGAAAGTGAAAAATTTACAAGCTGAGACAACAGAACAGAAAGACCAGCCCAAAAGGAATAAATATTAGATTCATCAGGTGGACAAAAAACACAGCTCCAACAGAATATCATTGCTGCTTTAAGAGTGCTGGATGTGTAACTAGGCAGCTAGCATCAAAACAACTTGTGTGCATTGGAGTTCCTCTGTCAACAAGGGGCCTCAAGATCAGTTAATGCATCTTTAATTTTTATTCTGCAAAAGGCAAGCCCTACGGATGTTCGTGTAATTCTTCAATTGTTTCTTTTGGTTCTTTGTTAAAATATGTCAACAACCAGTAGCTAAATTAGCAAAAGAAGAAAATAAATGCTGTGAATGTTTATGGTCCCCAGATGATGACTTATAATCATTTGGCCTGACCTTTGCTACAATTCCACCATCAGGGCAAAGTCAAGAAACACCAAAATGAGCAAATTAGCATAGAATTGACTAACCCCCAGAGGATGACCCCTGACCTTCCTCTTTGGCCACTGTTAGAACAAACTTTACATTTTTAGTATCCATCTCTCTGTCGTATTTAGGGAGCCCAGTGTGTCGCTCTGCAGGCTTTTGGCTTTTTCTTTTTTCAGGGCAGATTTTCGCATAAAGAATGAGGAGAAATTTTGGAGCCAAATTAAGAAACACGAAGAGAGAGAGAGTTGCAGAGTCTGCAGGAGGCTGATTAACATTTAATACAACTGAGAGACAGACAGACAGAGACATGCTACATCTGTGTTACTGAAGGAATTCACACACCTTTCTTTTTTCTGTTTTACCGCTACTGAACGGATGAATGATTTTTTTAAATGCCCAATATCTGCCAAACACAGTACGATGTATCTACTGTATAAGAAAACAGTATGAGAACGCATGAAAACTTTTCTGATGATTAAGCTTTATTTGCCCTAAGTTTTGCCTAGCAGGTGGTTTACAGACTGCCCTACCTTATTTCACGGATGCTTGTGGCCATGCCCAGTCTCTTCTTATTTGTGAGGTTGTTGGGACTGTGTGTAGCCTGCGAGGAAGACTGCAGTCATTGCTCAGGGCTGAAAACATCTTTTTCTGGGTTAAAAATTAAAAAAAAGAAACACAAAAAGGATATTAGTTTTATTAACAGTAGTTTTTATCCTACAAAGACATTGGAAATGAACGACCAAGGGCGGTGGCAGTTTGCTTATTACTTTCAAACTCTACTTTTGCTCATTGGAGACAGCTCACTACTACTACTACTGCTGCTACTTTAGCTAATTGAGCCTGATAAAAAGTTGTGAATGGCACCGGGGTCAAATTACCCTCTTGTGCAGTGATTCAACATGCTGAATCACCTGAAAAGCAGCCAACAGGGTCCTGTAGTGCCAACAGTGTGGACACTCGACAGAAAGTAGCCCAACATCTGCTTGGTGTGTCACGGCACAAAGATAAGGCTGTAAAGGACATAGTTGTCAATGACCCCACTTACCATCTAATTAAACCAAATTTACAGGGCGCCTTTGTCCCATACTGGTAGACAGTACCTACCACTACATACATGTAAGCACATGGTAACAAGATGCAAAGTCTGAGGAATAAGGGGTTCACAACCTGCAAACTAGAAAGTTGTGCCGGTGAATTAAGTCAGAACCTCGTCAGAGGCTTTTGAGCCAATTCAACATGCTCAGTTTAGCAAATCAGTGCAGCAACCAAGAGAACAAGGGCATTTACATTTACTTCTCGTCAGAACTATTCTTAATTAGAAGTGAGAGTGGTGTAAAAAAGGTAAGCGAGAACTACTGGTGACCTGGCAACTCGAAACTGAATTTATAACAACCAAGAGTGACAGGCCAACCAACCATTACTTTAAGAGCACAATGACGACTTATCCAGGAGATCATAAAAAAACCCAGAACAACATCTAAAGAACTGCAGTGTTCATGATTCAACAATAAGAAAAAGACTGGTGGGGAAAGTGGGGAAAAGTGGCATCACGGGAAAACGTCTAGCCATCAGTTCGTGACCTCAAGCTCAAGCACACTTGGGTTATGAATAGGACAATGATCCAAAATATACCAGAAAGTCCACCTCTGAATGGCTCAAAAAATCTAAATTAAAGTGTAGTGTCCTAGTCGAGGTCTGGACTTAAATCTGAATGAGATGCTGTGGTATGACCTGAAACATATCGTTCTGTAGCTGAAAGAAGAGTGGGACAAAATTTCTTCTCATTGCAAGTTATCACAAAAGCTTGATTGCAGTTGTTGCCGCCAAGAGTGGCACAATAAGTTATTAGGTTCAGAGGGCAATTACTTTTTCACATAGGGCCAGGCAGGTTTGGAGCTTTTTTCCCTTAATAAATGAATTAAATACTGCATTTTGTGTTTACTCGATTCATCGTTGTGTAATAATAAAACGTGTTCAATTATCTGAATCAATTAAATATGAAAAAAAAAAACATGAAGGGGGCAAATACCTCTTTACAGCACTGTATATTGGTACATATTGCACAGATGCACCACTATTTCATTATGTCGCAGGCTGTAATCTAAAACATTACTAAAATACATGATTTTAAATGGGATTAGATTAAAACTCAGTGATTAACATAGTACAACAAAACTATTTATTATTGTAACAGTAATAACAGTGTTATTATTCTGTAGTGTGAGACTCTCTTTTCCACGCAGAGCTGCAGACACAACAGACGTGTGACACAATAAATCAAAACCCAAGCAATTACTGAGCTGCAGCTCTGGAAAATCTATAAAATCTGGTCTGAGAAGCGATTTTTGAGATTGTACTTGTCAATATCCATTTACTACAGCACAGTCTGTGGTTTATTTCTGTTCAAACACTCATACTGTATATTTAAGATTCTGGTAGCATTTGACATTCAGACCTGGTTTCACTTAACATTTAGCCACTGTGTCCAAAAAACATCCCACGAACGAGACTTTGAAACATCCTGACATTACTGAGAGGTTCGGCTGCTACAAATCAAATTGGAGATACTTTTTATTTCATAGTCAATCACAGCATACCGACATACTGATAATAATTCACTCTATCACTGAAAACTGAATCAGAGAGGAAGTTGAAGCCCCCCCGAAGCAATCGATGTGAGACAGTTCATTTCTGAAGTGAAGAAATTAGCCCCAAACAAGCTAATTTATGTAGAAAAATGCAGAAGCTCAGTGGCCTGTGGCAGAACCCAGAGGGCCTCGCTTTGGCTCCCAGTAATCAAGTGATACAACCAGAGCAGACGATTGGTTGCTGGGTGTCGTCAGTGGTGCTATTTTGTCAAATTAAGACCACATTTCCCATCATCCCTGTTTTGTTACTGATGAGGATAAAAACAATCAGGCAGATACACCCTCCAAATGTGATCCAGTGTTTTTTTACGGTAATTTTGTCTCTGCCTAATGAGCCTGTGATGATTTATAGATGGTAAAACATCTCTAGCAGCTCCAGTTTTTGGATGAAGATGTATACTGTTGAGGCAGGAAATGTGTTTGGGATTCAGGCTGTCTGCCTCTGCTGCCGGCTGCCTCCCTGGATCTCAGCCTGCTGCAGACCTGAGCAGCATTTTAACAGCCGGCAGGCAGCTCCCAGCACCACAGCGTCCCATTTCTACCACGTTCAAGACTCAGAGCAGAGCTGGAGACTAATGAATTAACTCAAGTAATGTACTGAAACAGTGCTGAGGCATGTGTACTTTTTTTTGATACTTTGCTTCCACTAGACTACATGTACGTTTTAAGACAGCACTTCTTAAATCAACATGATGCATTTATCTGATAGCTGAGGTTTTTAAATACTGAACATGCCCATCAGTAACAGAACCTCTCATTAAAACGGTTCATCAGTTACAGGGTGGAAGCATCGCGGTTTGACTTTATGCACAAAAACCTCAGGATTAGTTTAGTTTTATAGATAAAACAAGCTGTGGAATGAGGACAGGATCAGTATTAAGACACATCCGGGTGATCTGATCACGAGTACACGGCCGAGACACATCACAGTTTACACCAGTACACGTACGTGTCTCCAAGGTATCTAGCAGACCACATGCAAGGCCAGTAGCTGCACACACCATTATTATGCCAGTGTGTTTTTCAGATTTTCCTATCCGTGTCCTCTGTCTATCTCAACGCTTCCTCCTTCTCCTTCCTTTGGCACATTCTCACTAAAACATCCATCATGTTCTGCATTGATGGCGTATTTTCCTGCAACATGGTTGTCGGGGAAGCACGAGGAAACATTAACGCTTGCACTGCAAAAGAGTTGTGGTTAAACCCGGGCCAGACCACCTCAGCAAGTGGTTTGAGTGATCGGATCACAATCCGGTTGTTGTCTGTTTAGACTTGTGTTTAGGGCTGTTCACCTGTGGTCGGATTAGCCAACATATCTTAATACCAGGTGCAAACAGGCCCTCTGGATGAACTGAAGTAATGACAATCTTACTACTTTGGTTTATGTCTAAAAAACTTAACTAATCACATTTTTTTGATCAGCTTCCTGCACTTTCTGTAAATGAGCAAATGTTAACATGCTAACAAGCTAAACTACTATAGAGAACATGGTAAACACGCCTAACATCAGCATGTTAGCCACGCCTAAGGTTTTTGCTATATCTCTTATTGATTTTTTTTTTCTCTTGCATTGAGATCTTTTTGGATTTCATTTTGGTGGCTCCAGACAAACAGCAGGTACTCTGTTTAAAATGGCTGCAATTTGTGAATGATAACTGCCATATTTTTGTGAAACCTCTTAAAATCAAGTCCACAATTTCGAGTCATATCTCGATTGTTTTATTTCAAATGCCATGTGGTGGCGTATGAAAGTAAAATGGACTCTCTACTGCCTTGGTGAAATTCCTCCTATGTTAAGGAAACACAAGATGATTCGCTCGTGGTCATGTCTTGTTTTATCTACCGCTGAAATGTGATCCATGAAGTCCAGTTGGAGAAATGTATGTATGTGCTTAAAGTTTCTTAGATGCCAAAGCACAGAACAGAGGGATGTGAGGACAAAGATCTTTCTCTATCATTCACATTGCTCACATCCCGTTTCCCCCCTCTTTTCCTGAACCAGTACTTTTTCCTGAAATCGCTCCCTCTCCTCTGTTTCTATTACTTCTGCATCTTCTGTTTCCTGAAACGTCCTTTGATTCCCTCACCGCCTCCATCTGCTTGTTTTTTTTCCTCTTTTCTTCTCATTTCTCTCCACTCATCTTTTTTTCCTCTTCCATCATGTCTGTCCTTTCTTTGCTCCTGGTTTTTGCCTTCTCAAACATCGGTGCTCACAGCGGGCCACCAAACCACCCGCAGATTCTACCCATAATTCACCTCTCCTCATAATGAGGAAGCAGGGCGCCCGCAGTGCTGAGTTCAAACACTGAAAGCGGCAATTAAAAGAGGTTTTTGAGTCAGGTTTGGTGAAGAGGTGAAAGTGAGACTGTGGCGTTTGATGCTGCTTTTAGCCGAGTGTTTAAAACTCTTACATGATAAATCTGACACACCTTTATTCTTCTTCACGTGCAGCATCTTGTCAGAGCTTCTCTGGACTTTCTCTCTGTTTAACCGCAAAACTATGTTGGAAATCAAAACATCAGCACTTGCTCCCCTTCTGCATGTCCTCCATGTCAGAAACAGTCTGTTCACCACCACAGATTCAGGAAGCGCTCCGCCATTCTGGGCAAATGACAACTTCCAAATCTCGGTATGCATCTATAAGCTTATCCAACACACACGGAGAGAAATATGCAGACAAATAAATCTTGTTTATACATAATGTAGTTGACCACAAGACACAGATAATTTTCCACTTGGAAAAGTGGTAATTGGATAGAGTTTTAACTTCCATTTGTGGATGCAGTGAAGAACTGTATTCACTGACAGTGATTATTAGATGTGTTTCTGAGCACATGCAGAACTGTGTCATTTTTAGCTCTGTGCTGCCTGACAACCAAAAATCAGTATTGGTTTTTCAGCTTTGTCCCTAGCATCCAGAGATCTCTTGCATGCTGAGAGTCATAGTTGCTATAGGTGATGAATTTACCCAATTTTATGTCATTTTAAGTTAATCTACAAGATCATCATGGTACCAGTAGTGATGAGGAAACCAGTAGTGACGCAAAACTGGAAAAGGTTCAATCAGGAAGGATAAGGAGAGAGCGTTACCTGCTCGACTGTTGTCTTGGTTCTGCCTCTCCATTGCACTGGTTGTTACTTTCATGTGCACTTTCTTTTTTTTTTTTAATGTTCTTCAAATCTTAAGCTTAACATGTTAAAAAGGCAAGAATCAATGTCAAGCACTAAAACTTTCAAAACACAAGATCCACAACATAAACAAGGTCAGATTGTGTAGTATTTTACAGTTATGATTAGAAAAACATTTATGTTTGATAACTGGGTATATTTTCTTTATACTACTTCTGTGCTCTTACTTAAGTAGGATTTTGAATGCAATACTTATAGATCCAGTTATGTGTATTTATTTCTTGCTGCCTTGTATTGTTCCAAACAGTGTATCTTGAATTTAATTGAATTGCATATTTCAGGTTGAACCTCTGAGCAGCTTTTAGACCTGAAACACAGCTGTACATGTGCCTGCGTCTGTTTATAAATAGAGACAGGCGGCTTGCACGCTGAGAAGACGGTGCCTGGTTTTACACTCTCAACATACTTTCATACTGGATGCAGAAAACAGCAACGCGGGAAATCAAACGTCGTTTCATATCTGGAAGCGTAAAGGCGTCATATGTGAAGCATATCATAGACGCGACTGTTCCCAGCTCCAGTATATCCACTGCAGCACATAATGAACACACACAGAAACAAACCTACTGTGCACTGATGCAGGATGACAGACAAACAGATGCAGACTCTCTCTCTCTCCTCTGGAGCTCCATCTGTGTAATGACATCTCATGCTTGGTTAGGACTCTGCTGCATAATTAGAGCTGTGGCAGCTGATGGATGGATCTGCAGCACCTCCACCCTGCCGACCTTGGCCTCACCTCTGCCCGGGCTGAGAGACACAGGGAACTGCGCTCCTCTACAGACCAAAACAAGAACACGTTAACACACAGAAATTAGTCCAGGCTTTTGCACACACGTCATGCATCTAACTCTAGAAAGTAGCTTTGTCTGTGCCCAGCTCAAGTATGAAAATATCTCAGAATAACAGACACAACCTCCATTGTTAACATAATGATGGTAATTTGTTGTGTTTGTTTGTCTGAATAAAGAAGATGCTTGTGTTAGGATGTGGTTGTCACATCTTTACTGAATTATATAATAAATAAAATAAATAAATAAAAATCATACAAAAGGTGGCAAGTTAGAAAAAACCCCACTTGGGTTAAATGTGTAATAACAGCCTCTCTTCAATAAAAGTCTGATGCAGATGACAGTAAACACATCACAAGCCATTGCAGAGGTTTTAACTTTTTGTTGTACTGGAGGGAAGGTGTTGCTAATAACACCAACGCTGGTTCTGTTCTATCCAAATGTTCCTGCTGTGATCCCTGCACCTCTTTCTACCCTTTTCTGCTTCTCACCACATCTGAGTGTGTTTGTTTGACCGACCTACCTTCTGTTCTTGTTCCCTG
This sequence comes from Helostoma temminkii, assembly GCA_900302695.1. Lineage (NCBI taxonomy): Eukaryota > Metazoa > Chordata > Actinopteri > Anabantiformes > Helostomatidae > Helostoma > Helostoma temminkii. Next base: position 66,322 of record OMLM01008854.1, read on the forward strand.
ACTTCACCTGCCTCCTTGTGCGACTGAACTTTGTTTTCCTGGAAAATCCACATTATGTTAGTACCAGTCAGAGAACACTGGATTCTACTGACTGCATAAATCTATAAATGTGCCTGTAGGAGCCGTGAATGAATTAGAACGAATTTACAGGACATTTGGTTTCATTTATGGTTCACCTGCGTGATGGTTTTGCTGGACAGTAGGATGAGTGGGTCAGTGATTTTTTTGGTTGCCAGATTCTGACAAGTAACAAGTGGAAGTTTAGTTTTTCTTTTAGAAGGAAATGGTGCATTTGTTGGGGAATCTAGTGAGTATTTGCTGCAGAAGGACAGTGAACGTGAGACTGAGTCAAAATAAACATGTCACCCAGCTCAGTAGCGTGGCTCACTGATGTGTTTTTAATCATTTCGTGACAAAATTGGAGCTCTGCAGCTCTGATGAATTAGATACATCAGGCTTTGATACTGTTTACTTCGGCTATTCTGCTCCTTCATCCCCTTCAGGCAGATTCCCACTTCTCCAGGTTCTGCATTTCCATAAAACCCTTTTGCCATTCTGTATCCTCCCACCACATGACCACAGAGTCTGTCTTGTTTCTCTAATCCACCTCCACCCGTTCTCCATTCACTACTACCAGGCCTGTCTCACCTACCCACACACCTGTTTCCATTTCTCTCATCATCTCCCTGCATTTACCAGCTCGACTTTCCCAATCAGTTGCCAGATTCCGTATCTCATGTCACTGTTGTCCTGTATCTTTTGCTTGTGTTTGGACTTGGCCATCACCTGATCCTCTCACTACTACCTGCCTACTTACTTTACATTAACAGCTTTTTAGCATTTATTTGTTTACATTTTGCCAAAGTGGCGGCTTTAAAAGCATGCTGAAGTATACATCCAAAGGACCTGTTTGCAGTAAACCAACCGTCGGGCAGATGACCGTTAAAGAATAATCTTTACACCAAAGAAACCTTAAAACCCTGAGGATTGTCAGCCAGGCTCTGCAGGTATTAGAGATGTCTTGAGGTGGCTGGGGTGGATGGTGGACATACAGAGCACCATCTTTTCTAACCTTAGCCAAATTCTGTGAGTCAAAACATAAAACTTTAATAACACTATATTCACAAAAATGGATCCTGCTAAATTTTATATTTTGTCAAAAAAGATGTCGGAAAACATTTTATGGACAATTTAGTATCAGTGATTTTGCAGTTTGACATTTACGTAAATGAACAACAAAACCACAGAAACAGTTGCAGATACATTTCCTACAAAAGCTAGTTAGGAAGTACATATTTATGAGACAGGGTTGCTGTGCCTGTAGGCCCAGTTTGTATCTCTTTCATTGATTTACGATAAACAATCCAGATTATAATCAGACTGACGGTGTTTCTAACTGTGATGGAGATTTAAATTGTAATAAAACTAATAATTGCTGAATGATTTATACTCATCAGGAAATGTAACACACTTCACCTCTCTGTGTTTCAGAAGGTAAGACCCTGTCCTGGAAGCTGTCTCGTTGTTTTCAGGCAGAACCCATGAATAGTCAATAACTTTTTACATAAGAGTAGGCGTCATGTAATTTCCAAATGTTAGAAATCTCATTTTGGAATGAAACCTTAGAAATACAGAGATGGCCTCAGGGTGCAGGATGCTGCAAACTTTCCACAAGGGACGCAGACAGATTCATATTTTTCTGTGCATGATGCAAATCAGGAGGCAGACGAGATAATGAAGCCCCACATCACAGGAACCTGCAGAGCTGTTGATGGCTGATGCACTGATTGGTTAGCATTAAAAAAAAGTGATTTCACTGCATCACAGCCTGGTTGAGGTTGATGGTGCATTCGCTGTCCTACTGACAAACAGATTCATCCATGGAAATGTCTTTGCATTTTTGTTGGCACACACTTTTATACTTTTGCTTAAAGGGTCATTTCACCTAAAATTACAAAAGTTTCACTCTCATGAGCCAAGATTTTGAAATTGATCTCAGCACGACTGAAGAAAGTAAGATTTACAGATAAATCTGGAGCCCTACTACAATTTCTGCTGGAGAGAGGAGCCGCTGTTGCTGTGAGGTTTGGTTTGCGAGTGAAAAATCAAATCCTAATGACAGCGCATATCTAAAAACACCTTCTTGGTATCAAACATGTTGGTAGTGGGGGAGGTGAGGGAAGTGGTTTCAGAGCTGAAGGTGCAGACAGCTGTCATGGAAACAGGTGCCACTTTGTTCATCTCACCATGTTTAATTCTGCGCCTAAGAAAAGAAGCACAAGTGTAAAGGCCATCGTTCAATTAAGACGAAGAAATAACTGCTGAAGAGGAGAGCAGGAGCCACACTAAAGTATCATTCTGTTGATGCCAGATGTGACCTGATAATCGTATCTTCCTGTCCATGTACCAACTAATCCTCTGCGAGAATCTTTCCAATGTAAAATGCCTCCTTGGCTTGCAAGAACCAAAAGACGTGACCTTAGAAACAGTCACACTAACGCAACAGATGGAAGTTGACTAGGACGTGATCTTAGCAACTCACACGTAACCTCAGCAACGACTGCGAACAACTTAGACATTACCTGCTTACTCCCACACTTCCTCAGTAACCAAATACATCCTGCGTGACGCAGGTGATGGCGTCAGCAAAGTCTCAGGTACAAAAATTGCAGCTCCAGATATGGTCTTAGTAACTCAGACACAAAACAATCCAGAAGACCTCAAACAGCTTCAGCTCTTCCTGTTTCTGGCTCTCACGGTGTGGAGACACAATGAATGACGTGTGTGAACTGTGTGTGAACACAGTCTTAGACATGACCTTTGACATTAGCTCTAAGACTGGGATGTGAACTCTGCATTGCCAAACGCTTCCCTCAAATTAACTTCCTCCTACAAAAACTTATTCACATATTTTAAATCATTATTACTAACTAACTCGCTAACTTACCCTGTATAATCTAGGATAGAATTAAAAATTCTTCTTCTCACATATAAAGCACTTAATGATCAAGCTCCTTCATATCTTAAAGACCTCATAGTAACATATCATCCCAGCAGAACACTTCGTTCTCAGAGTGCAGGTCTACTTGTGGTTCCCAGAGTTTCCAAATGTAGAATGGGAGGCAGAGCCTTTAGCTATCAAGCTCCTCTACTGTGGAACCAGCTCCCAGTTGTTCGGGAAGCAGACACTGCCTCTACTTTTAAGACTAGACTTGAAACTTTCCTTTTTTGGTAAAGCTTATAGTTAGAGCTGGTTCAGGTGACTCTGAACCAGCTCTTAGTTATGCTGCTATAGATTTAGACTGCTGGGGGACTTCCTGTCGACACACTAAGCTCCTGCTCCTTTCATCATCCACTTGTACGCCACCACTGCCTGTTATTAACTTTGTGTCTTCTCTCTCCTGTGGCGGTGCCTCCCTCTCTCTCTCTCTCTCTCTCTACCTTTCTGCAGGTATCCTCAGCCTTGAAACTGTACGCTCCCGGAGTGCAGTTTCTGGCCCAACCAATCTGCACAGTGTTTTGTTGTTGGTTCTTGTTATTTTTTTTGTTACCTGTTGTTCTTTTCTCTTTTTCTTTCCACTCACCCCAACTGGTCAAGGCAGATGACCGCCCACGCTGAGCCTGGTGTTTTTTCTCTCCACTGTCTCTTAGTGCTGCTCAAGGGGGATTTGTTTCATTTTCTATATAATTTCTATATATTTGTCAAGTTTTGTAAGGTCTTAAACCTTAAACACTGTGAGGTGCCTTGAAATGACTCGTGAATTGGTGCTATATAAATAAACTGAATTGAACTGAAACTTGTATGTGGCCTTAACAACAGGAGCACAAGCTCAACAACCTAATGCTGAACTTGGCACCTCCAAACATGACCTTATCGATTTGGACACTACTATGACTTAAATGCAGTCTCTTACTTTGCATCTCAAGCAACTCGGCTACAACAGCAGCAGAATCTCAGTCTGTTGAAAAGTCTGCATGAAGTTTTCTCGCTTCCCCATCAGCACTGCGAGCGCTTTAGCAAACATCCCCCGCTTGCTGTCAGAGAGTTCCTCAACCCTGGCAGAAGATTCTGGTTTATTCCAGACACTGTAGGTCCAAAAAGTGACAAAACCTATACACGAAGTGTGAGCAGGATGTTTCTAATGTCTGGTTTGTTAAGTTTCTTTACAGTTTGCTCGGTCTTCCTCCCCTCCAGCAGAGCAGCGGCGAACTGATGCCAGGGCTCAGTCTGCCGAGGAAGCACGAGTGTCGAGGAGGAGCGCTAACAAGGCTCAGCCAGCAAGGAGGTGAAGCTGCTGCGGGGTGACCTTTGACCTCTGAGGCGCACTCTCTCAGACTGGGCTGCCCCTGGCGGGGTCACGGTGCCCCGCATTTGCCGCAAGGCAGCAGTCGAGGTCAAAGTGGGGAGCCTCCGTCCTGCAGTTTCCACCAACACCGACCAATCCACCGGCCACAGGAGGAAGAGGAGGGGTGAGTGTCTAATTTCTCTTTCTGTCTCCATCAGCCAAACAAAGCTGGAGATTATTTTCATAAACATGTACAATAGGTCTGCTGTGGGGAAGGAGAATCAATATATAACTACTAACGCATTTTTTTAAGTACTCCAATACTACACTGGAAGGTTTGCTTATGTAGAATGTATAGTATAGTAGTATTGTCAGCAAAATGTACTTGAAAAATCAGAAGTAAAAGTACTCATTATGCAGAAGAAATCTCCTTTGATGGTGGTGAATCGTATAAAGACCTTATTTTGTATATTTGTAGGATTACTAATACTGAAACTTTAACAGGCATTTAAAGTACACAAACTTAATACTCAAGTAAAAGTATTTGCCTGGAATACTAGTATAATAAGAAATACTCCACTAGGAAAGTAATTTTTCTGAGTATCAATCTGACTGATTTGATAAAAAGTATTTTAAACACATCTAAACCTGATGCTGCTGATGACATTAGAGTCAAATCTAAACTGTTCAGGCCAAACTATCACATTTAAGAAAACAAAAGTCCTAATGATGCAGATATTTATAAACACTGAAACACAAAGCTGGAAACGATGGGGATGATTTTAACTTTTACTTTATGCACTGGTAGGTGTTTATTCCTTTTAGATCCAATTTTCTTTAAAAATACACCTACACAGTCAGTAAAAGTGTCAGATAAATGTAGTGAAATAACGTACAAATAACTAAAAGCTGTAGTTTAGTACAGTACTACAGGTAAGCAGTAACAGTAACACTTCACAGCAGTGGTAAAGTTCACCACTGATGAGAAGAGAAAAAGGCAAAAGTAGAAGAAATTGGAGCGAGGAGGTGAAGATTTCACCCACTACCAGTATCTCTGGAAACTTTTAGATCTGCAGCGGCACAGAATGAAAAGGACATCTGGAATAAAGCTCCAGTTGTTAACAATCTCTCACAACTTTTTCTGTTATGTAAAAAGTGTCACTTATTGTTCTGATGGAGCTTTTTATCCTCTTTATGTTAATATTGGTTTCCCAGGATATTTACTGTAGTTTTATCTCAGCAGGAACAAACTGTGTCTCTAAACAACTTATTTCTTACTGTATATAATTATTATTTCTTCTTCGCAGTATTCCCACTGACAGGTTTTGTTCTAGCCTTGTTCAGTTTGAGGAGTCTCTTGAAATTATATTTAAAATAACAACGGTATTTTCCAGAATATTTATTTAGAGCATGAGAATGTTCCAGTCTGAACTGTGTCCATTCAACAAGAACAAATAGAGCAGTTCTGTTAGGTCATATAGCTGTGCACACATAAGATCAATATTGTTTAATGTAATCATGATTACTGGTTTAGAGTCTGCTTGTCCAACTGGGAGCAGACATCTCCCAGTTTAATTTTGTGGCAGAAGCGGCAGGGTTTGTGTGGCCTTAGATCCAGATCTCTGGATTGAGTTTCACTGTGCTGAAATTATATTTATACGTAGTTTGAAAATAATATTCTCCATACAATGACGAACAGGAAACAATATATCAAACATGTCAGTCTGCATTTGAGCTGATGCCTGAACATTTGCCTTTGTCTGGGCTCCAGTAACGATCTGTAGGGCCTCCTGGTGGAGGATTAACAGTATTACAAGAAGACTGGATCATTTCTACACTGCTCAAAAAACATAAAAGGGAACAAAATCATTACAATGTAAGTCCATCACACAGACGATTTCCCTGTCCTCATCCTTTCTGGATGATATTTGGTCACTTTAGCATTTTGCCAGTGCCTCTAGTACCACTAGAGGTAGCATGAGGCAGAGTCTGCAACTCACAGAAGTTGCTCAGGTAGTGCAGCTCATCCACGATGGCACATCAACGTGAACTGTGGCAAGAAGGTTTGCTGTGTCTCCCAGCACAGTGTCAAGAGCCTGCTCTGAGAGCAGGTTCACACTGAGCACATGTGACAGAGTCTAAGACGCTGAAGAGAATGTTCTGCTGCTTACAACATCCTCCAGCACGACCTGCGGTGGGTCAGTGATGGTCTGGGGAGGCATTTCCTTTGAGGGCCGCACAGACCTCTATGTGCTAGCCAGAGGTACCCTGACTTCCATTAGATACTGGGATGAGATCCTCAGACCCATTGTAAGACCATATGCTGGTGCAGTGAGCCCCGGTCAGTGCATTCTGATGCATGATAAGGCTAGGCCTCATGTGGCTGGAGTGTGTCAGCAGTCTCTGTATGATGAAAGCATTGATGCTATGGACTGGCCTGCCCGTTCCCCAGACCTGAATCCAATCGAGCACCTCTGGGACATCACGTCCTGTTCCATCCACTGATGCTACGACGCACCACAGACTGTCCACGAGTTGACTGATACCCTGATCCAGGTCTGGAAGGAGATCCCTCAGGAGAACATCCTGTCTCATCAGGAGCATGCCCAGACGTTATTTTAAGTAGGATTCTGAATCCAGACCTCCATGGGACAATTATTTTGATTTCCATTGATCATTCTTATGTTATTTTGTTTTCAACGCATTCCACTATGTAATAACTGGAAGATTTCATTCATCAAGATCTAGGACTGCAACTGTTCTTCCTTGAGGTGGTTTAGTGTCACGTCACTTCCTCACCTTCTCTCTTCTAACTTGACTTCTCTCTGTATATCCCCGTCCACCTTCCTCCGTCCAAGCAGCTTTTTCCTCAACTGTCTAATCATTCGTGCTCTCATCCTGCCTTCCTGCACCAGAAAGATCAAACTAGATGGTTTAAACTGTACCATAAAACTTTATTCACAAATTAAACATCAGGACGTTCAACAGAAAATTGGACAATTGCACTAACTTCCCCCTTCAGAGTTTTCTGATAAACCAGACAAAAAGTCCTGCAGCAAATCTCTAATCGCAGTCGTCACTTTGTTCATGCTGCTGCTGTAGAGGCATCGCCGCTCCTTCTCTCGACAGTCTGTCGGCCTCCTCGTTGCCTCTGTAGCCGGCGTGACCTGGAATGTGCATCTGAATGACGAGGAAGAAGAAAAAGAAGAGTGAGAGTGAAAATAAAACAGTCCAGACTGAAGAGCCGTGCTATGATCTGTTTCCTTTCCAATCTTCATCTTTATGGATGATGTCAGTGCCTTAGCCATCACATCACATACATATAACTAATGTTATTAGAGGGTTACTTATACTTGTATTGATTGTCCTTTTTTTCTATTTAATTGTAATTTGTATATTTATTGTACTTTTGTATTGTTTATAGTAATTTCATTTGTAATTTTGTCAATTCACATGGTGAATTAATGTTTTAACCACAGGATTTGGTCACAGAAACTCACAGCCCCACATCTTCTCTGCCGACACGTGCAGCCATTTTTCTCAGTGTCGCAAGGTCGGCATTTCCCAGTAGATCACATCACTGCCTTACAGCAGAGGGTGCTAGACTGCACAGTCAACACTGAGAGCTACCGCTGGAAATACAGACTGACAAATGTAGCACAACACACGCAGTTGCCTGCTAGTTTCTGGTATAATAAATAAAATGACAACTATTTACAGTTTCAGTGATCAGATCACTGGTACTGACCCAACCCGTTACCTTTCTCTGATCTTAAAACCCACAAACTAAAGTTACTGAATTGATAGCTGCAGCTTAGGTGAATAACATGTAGGTTTGGTGCTACTGCTGTCTGGAATTAATTTGAAGGGTTTGAAGAGATTTCAGCTTCAGAGAACTGTAATCTACTGGAAAAGGTTATTTTTTACTTTTTTTTTTTTATTCAACATAATTTTTTCACTCAATAATTCTAACTTAACACAAACGTGCATCTGTTATGTGTTGTTTCTGTTTTGGCCAGGTCTGGACCGTACCTGGAGTGGGTGTAAGTTAAAAAGCACAGTAAGGACTCCTAACTGTTGCCTCTTCAGTTTGACCAGACTGGAATAACTTTCTTCGAGAAATCGTGGGACTGCAGTCAAAATGAACAGATGCAGATATTTACCCAGACCACCTCTAGTTCTCCGTTCAGCCTGTCCAGCTTTATGAAGTCTTCCTTGTTGGTAACCTGACCTCCAGATTTCAGCCTCCAGCCGTTCAGCTTCCAGTTCTTCACCCAGCTGGTCACACCTGCAGCAAGCAAACCACAAACTTTGGACACAGATAATCAACATCGACTCCAGTCAAAACTAAAACATTTCCAGGGTGAAAAGATTTGGTGTTGAACCCTGACTTTCTTTGCAACTCACCATTAATGGTAAACTTGCTGTCAGTGTAGAGAACCAGCTTCTTGATGTTCTTCTCTTTGGCTTGTTCCAGCGCTCTGCAGGCTGCCTGGTTAGTAGAACGTTTAAGGATGTTGAAAAGGTGTCACTAAGGTTTGCAGAGTCAGAGTCTAAAACGTGTTGAGAATAATTCAGCTCAATAAATAGTTCAGTAGTTACACTAGTTTCCTTTAGGATAAATATCATGGCAAGTGTTTGAGTAGGTGCTAACTTCTCTCTATAGGTCTGTATGACAGTTGTATAGTGCAGTCATTTCATCTTAAAGCATCTTTTATTTATTTTTGCAGAAATATTCACCAAAACATATCTGAACATGAAGGGGTGCTATTAAAGTCTCTTTAATTCTTGATGGTAAAGTTTTGTAGCTTCTTGTTTCCTGTTTTTAATAAGAGCGCAAACCACAGAGAAGCAGAGCTGAGTGGAGCAAAGTGCAGCAAGAAACATCAGGCGACAATAGACTGGCTTTGAGTTATTTCTATATCAAAGCTGCCTAATGAAGCCTTGCAGATAAAATGAGGGTTGTCGTCACTGTGACGTTGCTACTCCTGAGTTTTATTGTCACTGACTATCGAAGCCTCTGTTTCGTGATGTAGTGTTTAGCTGTGGAGCCCAAGGAAGAGTAGCAGCTACGTAGAAAGCGAGAAACTCAATTCAGGAATGCAATGTGATGTGTAAGATCAAATGAGCCTTAAAATTTATATTATCTGAAATAATTATGAAAACATTATATATATTGTATTCTAATGGTTTTCTATCATCTGCCTTAAGGTTTGAACATTCAAAAACTTCTTTGACAAAAAAATTACTGCAAGATCAACCTTTGTGATACAAATTATTATTAAGTAAAAGAAGGTGCAGTTTCATTGTCCTGAAAAAATGCAAACAGTATTTGATGTGACTGTTAAGACAGAACCACTGATATGTGATGTTTACCTGTATCTCTGCACGCTGGTTTGTTTGTCTGCCGTGCAGTCGATCTGCAACATTTCTGTAGGGAAGCAGAAATAAATTTCAAACTACTTTAGTAAGAGTTTAGTAATTCATTTACAAGCCAAATGAGCCAGTCTATAAAGCTTGTGCGTCCTCTCACAGTGGGTGGTTAGGGCCCCAGTAGACTCCGATGCCAGCTCGAGCACTACTCTTTCCGTTGGCTGAGCAGCAGCCATCAGTGTAGACGACCACAGCGTCACCTGGACAGAGGAGCAACAGCTATGAGTGAGAGTCACCAGTGCAGAAAAGTGACTGGATCATATATTTGCTCCGTTTTAACTTTTATAGAGCAGCCTGTGTTAATTAACGTGTCATTTTACAGATGTAAAAGTCTAATTTTGTAGATGTTAGACCTTTTTACCCATGTATGTGAATCCATCTGTGCTTTCTGAAGACAAGCTTTCTGACTGTTTGACTCGTTTGGGCCTGGACTCAGCCTCCTCGTCAGAGTGACATCGCTTCTTACCAAGGGGGATGTACTCCAGAGGCTCTGGGCCTCTTTTAGGAAGAAGAGCGATGTCTGACGCCACACTCTGTGCTGTTGAAAGACAAAATGACCATGTTAATTGGCATTTTATCATCTAATCTGAGAAACACTAGTGTTTTTTTTTAATATCTTAAGTTTATGAATGTGTATATTGGGGCTGAAATCAAATTGAAACTGCAGCCTCTGCAATAAATCAGTGTTTCCCCGATAGATTTACAGAAGAAAAGATTAACGCCAGCCTGGGCGAGCTTACCTGTCTTTGGCTCTGGAGGTGCAGAGAGTTCAACTCCTCTGATAAAGGCCCAGGCATCTTTCTCTGATGCAAACTTCTTGAAAGATGCTGATGGGAATTTGTCCACCTGGGTCTTACATTCATCCCTAAAATTACAGTAAAACCAGGAAATTATTGATCGATGACAGCCTACTCCTCCCTACTGCTGAGAGTCATAGTGGAGACTAAGTAAATAATATTAAAATAAGCAAGTCCTCGTTAAAATGTTCTATGCCGAATAAAATTACTGAACGTAATAATCACAAAATGTGATTTACTTATTTTTTAATCTTTTTTTAATTCTGCATATATTCCAATAAACTTTAAACCTCCAAATATCTGGATGTAGTTTAGCATGAATCCACTTACGCTAAGGAAAATGATCAAATGATTTACATTTTTTCTTTAAAAACCGTGCCGAGATTAAGATGCGAGCAGCCTCACCATGAACCGTAGACTCCTGGTTTGAATCCCTTTCTAACTGCGTAGAAAAATTTGCCTTTGGCCATGTCGTCAGCAGCGCTGCAAACAGTTCTGCGTACTACACTGAAAAGACCAGTCAGTCTAAACATCACTGTCCGTCACGTACATTGAGTGAAACTACATCATGTTAAAGACTCAAGCACAATAAAATAGCATTTAGTCTGACTGGTCAATGAGTAAGTAAATATGTAAGCCCATGCACATACTTAGCGTTAGCTTAAAAACTAGCTAAGGATGCACAAAACTAGCTAGCAAGGACTAGTTAGTTTGTGCCGCGACTCTTCTGTGAGTCACTGAAGAAACACAAACGCCAAAATAGCATTCCTAACAAACATTGCAACAACGCAACCTGTCTCGTTATTTAACACGCAGGATAAAAATGCCGGTTTAAAACCTGAAAAGTGCCGAAACAAAGAAAAATCTGTTAAATACTAAAGTAGCATCTGTTGATAACGGTTTGTTCACGCCAGCGTTTCACCAAAACCTCGCGATGTTTGAATGCCGCATTCACGTCGCATATTTAAACCGTAACTATCAGCAGTCTTGAACTTGCGCCGGCCTTGACCTTACATAAGATGTAGAAAAGATCTTTTTAAGTTTATGGCAAGTTTATGGCTTAGACTCAGGGTCAGTGGAAATTCCTGATACTTTTTGCAAACGTGGTGAAAACACCTAAATATGTTTTAGAATACTGTTAATAATTGCATCAAAATAAAACCAGAAGCAATTAATTCAAATAAATAAAAATGCCCTATTCACGTTTCATGTATGCGTGTGTGGTTTTGTGTTTACGTGTTAATTAACCATTACAAAATATACAATAATAGAAAAGTAGCTGATGAATGAACGTGCATCTTGGATAAGTTTTTTTACTTTTCCCATACAGTCGACTGTACGTGAATGCAGCATTACCACTCCAACCCCTATTGTCTCTCTCGCGATAGTAGAACGGCTCGCCCGCATTTAATTAATTCAACTCTCGCGATGATCCGGCCTCTTCCTTGGCCGTCGTTGACAGAGGTTAGTCGTGCCATTTTCCACTGCGCTGCCCTTTCTGGTCAAAAATGCATTTTAATTACGTTTATTTGCTATATTTTTCCACAGCAAAGCATCTTAAGTGTATGATACCTTAGATTATGTAGGTTGCGGTGGCGGATGGCTGTTTTTATCATACATAATAAAGCATAGTAGAGTACCCTCGGTGAATGGGTTGTGGTACTAGGGAAGAGTTAGCAGGCCGTGCATGTGTCCAGACAGCGGCTACAAGAGGAGGTGGAAGCCTAGTGGATGTATTTAACTTTATTTATAAGTCGTTTAGTGTATAAATAAAACAAATTACTGCTGGTGGACACTTGAAAGCCTCCAGTTACATTATAACTCTCCGTTAATGACAGCTGGCTAGTTATATTAGCTAGCTAACGTGCTCATGCTAAGCGGCATTTTGCCTGTAAAGTACAAACTCAGGTTGTGTTGTTTTTACTTTTTCTGATCCATGTGTGTGTGTTTTGTCTTCTGTTGGTAATTATTTCTCCAAGCTGTTTCCCATTTTTTGCTGTGGCGGTCATTGCTAGTTAGCACTGAGCCGGACTGATGGAGCTTCTTCAGGGTTCATGTCAAGGATGAGCAGGAGGATGCGAAGCTGTGTTTAATGTGTGATCCACATGTGTTTGTGTCTTTGCAGAGACAAAGGCCATGTTCAGTACCAGCGCCAAAATAGTGAAGCCCAATGGCGAAAAGCCAGACGAGTTTGAGTCTGGGATCTCTCAGGTAAGTTTCCCATCAAACTGGTTTTATTGTGAAGTTTTTAAGCTGAAATTATCCAGAGGAAAAAAGTCAGCAGCACTCAAACTGTGTTTATATTCATATCGGTCTTCAGTTTGATGCAGAAAGTTTATCTGAACCTAATTTGATCCTTCTGCTGCCTGAGTTCATTAGAATAAAAGTTGGGCTCCGTCCTGTGCAGTTGAAAAGTTGTAAAGATGAATTTTATTTTTCAGACTCGCACTGTTGAATCCTCTTACTTACATTTTGTCTGTTACTCCCTATCACTTAGATTAGACAGGCTCTTTTAGACCAGTGTGAAGGAATGAATATAGCACATAAAAGCTGCTTCAGTGCACATGTGCACTTGTTTCAAAGATGCACTCTTCGTGTGAGTGACCCAGAAAAACTAAAGCATGTGTTGGTTTCAGATTTGTGACTAGGTCAGATTAATGTGAATTATTAAGCCTCCTCCTCAGAAGCTGCAAGGACACTGTGAATGGTGAGGATACCGTGTGTTATCTCTTAGAACAAAGTTGAGTTGAATGAAACTGTTGGGCTGGTATTTGATGTCACCTTCCTCTGCCAGTGTCTCTGCCAACAGCAGTGTCCTGTCTCTGGTTGTATCTGTTGTGTATAAGTTGCTGATTTGTGTCTGCAGGCTCTTCTCGAGCTGGAGATGAACTCTGACCTGAAGGCTCAGCTGAGAGAGCTGAACATCACTGCAGCAAAGGTAGGAGTTTAAACCAATCGCTCATCAGTTCTGCTTTAACTGGTGTCGGCTGCTGACCAGCCGGTTTATACCTGCAAATGTTGAGTTCGAGACTCAGTCCAACGTGGACACCCAGCGAGTTGCTCTCCTGGCTCTGTCCTGGTGGCGTATGGGAGCGTAGCCCTGAGCCGAGACGTACAGTCCCGTTCCACAGCGTTGGAGAGAAAGCTCTGTCCCCGGCCGCTGGCTGGTGAGGACGAGCGTCCTGCATATTCCTACATCTTCCCAGAGTCCTTTGGGGCCGTTACTGGGGAGCTAAACCATGCAGTGCACATTATTTGACAGATACTGGTGTTTATGCCGTGATACTTCAGTAAGTGATTTATTGTGTGATCACACGTTTTCCTTCCTGTCACCTTTAGCCTGTTTGTTGGTTTTCGGTTGTAGGAGATCGAGGTCGGTGGCAGCAGGAAAGCCATCATCATCTTCGTTCCCGTTCCTCAGCTGAAGTCCTTCCAGAAGATTCAGGTGCGTCTGGTGAGGGAGCTGGAGAAGAAGTTCAGCGGAAAGCACGTGGTCTTCATTGCACAGGTGAGGATGATGATGATTCCCAGAGCTGTAGAGCGTCTCAGTACTGCAGGAACGGTGGTGATCACTCTTTATGACAGGAATGAAAGCTGCATCCGCAGCTGTGGGCTTGTTTTCGATCTGCTGAAATTTATGTTTTATACTCATAAGTCCTGGAGAGATAATGTATAAACCCTCCCTTTAATTTACATGTTTTAATGTACTAAATAAAAGTTGCTGTACGCAGCCAAAATAAATTTTTACAGGGCCAATCTATCACCCACTGCTTCTTGTGGTACAGCGATTGTTTATACGCTGCCCAGAATCACTTGAATGTCATAAATTTTTCCATTCAGAGTTGAAATATTTTGAATTCGGGAAGGTTTATGATTTTCACAGTGCAAGTTTTTGTTAAATATTCACTGTTAATTAGTTACAAGAAGGAAGGTTTGGGCGATGAAATCAGCCTGTTGGCTGAATGTTGTCTGCCTTATCCAACGTGGACACCCAGCGAGTTGCTCTCCTGGCTCTGTCCTGGTGGCGTATGGGAGCGTAGCTCTGAGCCGAGACGTACAGTCCCGTTCCACAGCGTTGGAGAGAAAGCTCTGTCCCCGGCCGCTGGCTGGTGAGGACGAGCGTCCTGCATATTCCTACATCTTCCCAGAGTCCTTTGGGGCCGTTACTGGGGAGCTAAACCATGCAGTGCACAGAACATTTATACAGGATTTGACAGAAGTTAAATGTAAATTTGTGACATAAATTAAACGCATGAGGCATTTTTGTTTGTTTGTACCTGAGAAGAGCAAGTTACCAGTCAAAGTGACTTTAAGTTATTTATGTGAAAGTTGTATTAGGTGGACAGTGTCATTGAACTGTATTAGACATTGTAAACAACACTCCTGTTGAGCTTTGTGGTTGATGTTTAGGACACATCTGCATTATAACACCACAATTAGTGCACTGAACGTCACCACATAAACTCATTTTGCCATATTATTCTTTCAACTAAAGGATTTCCTAATAACTGATGTGATTCTGTCCCAGATCTGCAAAACGGGAGTAAATGAACGATGGGTTTAAATTTCTTGTTTTAAGCAACAAACTCTCCAGAAGGTGAAAATATTTTAGTTTCAACAATAAGTTGATTAAAGGAACATTTAATTGGCTACTTTTTAAAAAATTCATGGTTCCAAAAATACGTTTTTCACATGAATTTAACTGGAGGATTTGACTAATGTAGGTGTTGGTGTGAAAGTCGTAAGACATCTATTGTGTTTAGAAATAAGTTTTTCTTTTTTTTTGTTTTGTTTTTTTCTCTCCTATTGAATTTCTCAATTTGTCACTGTTATGTTGAAGTGTGTGTGAATCCTGACTGAACGTTACATCTGAATGTTGTTGACTTTCAGAGGAGAATTCTGCCCAAACCCACCAGGAAAAGCCGCACAAAGAATAAGCAGAAGCGTCCCAGGAGGTGAGTAGAAATAATTCTATTTTACCACGACTCAGCCTGAACTGCTGGAGAACGGTTTCCCAGTTCTTACTGGTTGTATTGGGCCTTTTGTTAAATGGAAATCAAACTGGTTTTGGAGTAAACATTGACTTTGTGTGAACATCAGTGTGAACCTCACAGCTGGACATTTCCTGACATTGACCAGTGAATCTAGGAAATTATCACATTAACCAGTAATTAAAAAATGTTTGCATCACTATTAGTTTGTCTCAGGTGTTAAGTGAATTATCCATCAAGAACTGTTTGACAGAATATTTGTTAAATGTTTGTTCAGTAACAAACTAAATAAAATGTCAGTTTTAAATGTTTAGATACCAGAATAAATGAGAACACAGAAACAAACTGATCCGTTCTTTATCACGTGAAGAAAACCAGCAAATTGTCACAATCTAGAAGCTCGAACAAGAAAAGGCTTCAATAAACATCCTCAGACTATTTGAAGCTCTTAATGTAATCTTTTTCTTTCTTTTTTTTTTTTTTTAAATTGTCCGTCACTGTCGGCTCAACAGTTAAAATGTGGTTCTGAAGGTGAAATCACTAGACAGAAAGTTAACTTGAAGACAATGTGGAGCATAAACTGTTTTTTATCCAACGTGGACACCCAGCGAGTTGCTCTCCTGGCTCTGTCCTGGTGGCGTATGGGAGCGTAGCCCTGAGCCGAGACGTACAGTCCCGTTCCACAGCGTTGGAGAGAAAGCTCTGTCCCCGGCCGCTGGCTGGTGAGGACGAGCGTCCTGCATATTCCTACATCTTCCCAGAGTCCTTTGGGGCCGTTACTGGGGAGCTAAACCATGCAGTGCACAAACTTTGTTCTACGTTCACATGTTTAATGCTCAGTTCAGATATTTAAGTAGATTTTTGCCGATTGTTGATGCTTAAACATGTGTAATTTTTCATTTACCACAACATGAACAGTAGAAATGACTAATGGAAGATTTAATTTGAATTATAATTTATTAAATATCCAGCTTAAGTTCCACTTAAACAAGGAGTAGTTCTATAATTCACGCTTTCAGCTGTGAAGCTGGTTTATATCAGTAAATATCTGCACATGTTAACGTGAACTTTTCTTCTTTCAGGTGGAGACATTTGCTGGTGTCTACAAGAAACTCACAGGCAAAGACGTCGTGTTTGAATTCCCCGAATTCCAGCTGTAAATGCAGATGACAAAATAAATTTGTTTACTGTCAGATTGGTTCAGTGGTTTTTTTTTTGTTTGTTTTAACTTGTAGAGAAAGTTCTTGAAAGTAATTGAACAGCACGTGGTCGCCCAGTCCTCGGATTTAACTCGTCCCTCAGCACCATGTGTTCCTTTAATAATTAAACTGGTGCGTGATCGTGTCTCTGGATACATACAACTAGAATTAAATACACAATATTAACCTGAAACACAGTAGTCTGTATTAGTCCCACTGCTAAAGCTGCTCAGTGTTGCAGCTTCAGATTCACACATGTATGTCTTGTCATTAAAGTTCCTCCCAGTCTTGAAGTCGGCTGAACTGTTCGAGCGTCCGTCCAGGAGGAAAATCTGAAACACTGGTCTGGAGTTAGAAAATGTTCAAATGTTGCTTTAATGTCCCCGACAAGCATCAGTCCGACCTGCAGATGACAACAGGGGTCATACTTGTGCTTTGCTGGCGTTTGTGTGAGGACAGACTGTAAAGTCAAACACTAGTGTGAAAACATTTGTTCTACTTGGCTCGTAATCGTCTCATCCGCTCAGCTGTTCAGGAGCCGTCAGCTCTGCGGCCCCTGCCGCCGCCTGTTTGCTTTTGCTGATCTCCTGCAGCAGGATGTGGTTTGAGAGTCTCCAGTCTCTGTAGGCGGCCGCTGTGAGAGTCTGGTCAGTCAGGATCTGCTGCACCGTCTGCAGTTCCAGCTCTTTGGCCTAAAACGTGCACAGAGTGGCAGGAGTTCAGATTGGAGTCAGAATGAGGCCGGGCGAGAATACCTGATGCTTTTCACCAGGTATTCTACAGGTTTACGGTTTTTTTTGTGTTTTTTTTTATATACTACGTAATTCAGACAGAGGTTATTGTATTTGGGCCCAAAAACCTCGGAGATATGTCTAATCATATAGTTACTTTAGATGACACAGCACTGGCGTCTAGCACTACTGTGAGGAATCATGGAGTTATCTTTGACCAGGATATCTCCTTTAACTTATATAAAAGAAATCTCCAGAACTGCCTTCTTCCATCTGTGGAATATTTCTAAGATTAGAAGCATCTTGTCTCAAAGTGATGCTGAAAAACTAGTCAATGCATTTGTTACTTCTAGACTGAGGTTCAACCAATTATTAAAACCGTTTCACCTTCTTTTTCTATCCTCACCCTGTGTTTTATCATCTTAGGAACATTGAGTTTGTTGATCTAATCATGTTTCACCAATTTATGCAGAAAACCAGGAAATTACAAAAAAAGGTTTGATTACTTTTTCTTTTCCACTGTATCTCACATGAATGAAAACAAGTTTCATCTGGTCTTAATGTGTCAGATTTTAAAGAACATTTAGATTATAAGGGTAAATGTGAAGATTAAAATCCAAATTTGAACAAAAAAAGACTAATGCACACACTAAATGAATTAAAATATATTTTATATATAATGGATAAAACTGATGAAGTGAATATGTGAAAGGGAATTTCAAAATAATTATGATGAATAAACAGCACATTAATGGCTGTAAAATGTTAAAATCCATAAAGTGTCTGGAAAGTCTGTAGAGGAACAACAGCTGGTTTGACTCCATCTGATCCTTTTACATCATTAAAATGTCTTTTTCTTATTTACTGATTCCGTTAACTCACCTTTAACGTGCTCCTGAGGATCCTGAGCATGTGAAGCTTCTCGTTGACTTTGTCGTTCTGACATCTCCTGATAAACGAGGCTCTGAAGTCCTTCCGTCTGGACTGTCCTGTCACAGACAGGCTGGCGGTCTTCAGGTCGTTGTAGAGGCTCTCCATCTCATCAAGTGGCGTCTCTGCAAAAACAGAGTTAAAACGACAGCGGTTGTATCAACGAAGATCCCGTTCTACATAAGACTTTAATGATCCTCAGAGGGGAAATTAACTTGTTACAGCAACATGAGAGGAAAGTAAAATAAGTGATGGAAATTGAATTGTTTGAATTATTAATGAGATTGTGCACACATCTTGTTTTAGAAAAGACAAAATACTGTCTGAAGCGTTCTGTCTGTTGCACCAATCAACAAAGCTGGTGAACAGGTGTCTGTGCTCATTATTATTACTGATGCAGCCAACGACTGAGGCGTCTTCAGAGAACTTTTGTAGGTGGCAGGTTCCTGACTTGTAGCAGAAGAGATGTAGAGTGTAAACAGGAATGGTTCGAATACAGTTCCTTGAGGTGCTCGTCACCACCTGGGACCTCAGGTGCTGCAGAACCAGTTTCTCAACAGTCTTCATGACACGTGATGTTAGTGCCACAGGTCTAAAGTCATTAACAGTACTGGGATGGATTTTTATTTTGGTAGCAGTGTAATACAGGAAGTCTTCCACAATGTAGTCCTGTTTTTCAGCCTCACGTTATGACATTAGAAGAACCCTCATTCTGGAGCTTTAGGATTTCGACCAATAAAATTGTGTATTAAAATGGGTTCTTGTTGCTTGAACATTTAAATCTTAAATAATAATAATCTTAAATAATTGACTGCAGAGCTCACTTTCCTAAAACATGCAGCTAAATGTGCTTTTAAGACATTTTAGTGAAGATTTTTATAGTTTGCTCATAATTATCTCTGAACACTGAAAAGAAACATTATTATTGCATGTGTTTT